>JAJKFJ010006941.1:0-17082 GCA_027382625.1 Tetmemena sp. SeJ-2015
CAAGATCTTCCCTTACGAATACCTTGTAAAGAAGGAAGAGAGAGGTCTTGAGTTCGCGAACGAACTGACAGTGTTGAGAGAAGCGAGGGACAAAAACTTGAAGTACGTTCTTCATCTTGCTGGTGTTTTTCTTAGAGAATTTCTCAGCACGCTGCGCAATAAGTACTAGCTTACTGCTGTAAAAACTACACATGCCAGAGAACATCATGATAAACTTCAAACCAGTCATAGCAACGGTCAGAGACTTCAGCAGGTTCTAATAAAAGAAAAAATTGAGGTGGAATAGGTGCAAGAGACTCTGCTTCCCATTGACACAGACTTGTCTCAACAGTTTAGTGCAGTAGAACATTTTTCATCTAGACTTTTGTGCAACGTTACTGGTCTTAGATATTAACTTAATTACAGTTACTGCCTAAAAGTTCAAATTAGAAGCAACTTACTTGCTATGAAATTGCTGCCTATTCTGTCAATATTCACAATTGAGTAAAGTAAAGTAAAGTAAAATTTTAGGAATATAATTAATAATCAATTTCAAAAAATCAGCACTTTCGTACTGTTTAGAGAAATCAGTTATTATCCTATGTAATTCACAATTTAGAATAAAGATTTCTTTAGACAGATGAGGATGGATAAAGCATTCTAAGATGATTCCCCCAAATTAATGCATACCTAAGGCGTGGATGCATATAAGGACTTGGAAAAAAATATATACTATTTATCCTTTAAACAAAAAACAAGGATTTGAGATTTTGTATTTTGGTTATATTTATATATTTTTGAGTTTAGCTCGAAATAGTTTTTATTATATTTTATAATTTTGGAGTAACTTTATTTTTTCTGATTTTTTTAAATTTCCATATTTGTATGATTTAGATCCGGAATAAAAATATAAAATATATAGGAATTTAATAAAAAATAGATGGCTCAGAGAACGGAAATCTACAGGAAGCAAAACAGGGCAGTTGACTTTACAGTCTTAAGATCTCTGTGGAAAATATTAGCTGAGTGAAAGACTTTAAAGTAGCGTTTAAATATTAATTTAATTATATTAATAATCAGAACTATTTTAAAAAGATCTCTAATGCCGCAAAGCCTATAATTTGATCTAAATTTGAGTAAGGAGTTATGGTATGGATATATTAATTTAGCCATAACATCAATTTCTACTAATTTAATTGTAAATTAATTTTGATTGTTTCAATTGAATATTTTATTCTGATTTCTTCATTCATAAGCAAAACTGATACCCTCATATTCACATAATATATTTTATATTTGCAAAAGATAAACAAAATTATAATTTTTATTGAATAAATGATAATTAAGAATTAGGGAATTTTGACTAATCGAAAATCATAGAATGAAATATTGATATTCAATATTGTTATTTGCTTAAGTTAAATGATTTTCAAACAAATAGGTAAAGTAGCGATGGCAATTAATAACCTAATAGGATAATCATATTAATCTCGGTCTACCCACATCCAGTCTTGAATTGCTTATTATTGCGAAATTAAATTCTTGACAAATGAATGAAATTTTTATTTCCCTTGCAATAATAGACTTAAGTATCTTTAATTAGGATAAAGCTTTGATTGATTGAAACGGCAAAATTGGTAATATAATTTGTTTTATTACAAACTATTTCGCTCAATAGTTTTGCAATCAGTTATAATATTATCAGAATATATTCACAATCCGTTATGTGTTACTGCTGCAAAGAACAAAAACTTAGGTGGGTCTTGCTTGTCTGCGCTCTCCTCCTATTTGTAAGCCAATCCTATTTTATATTATCAGTTTAGCTCAAATTTTAAAAAATAATTTCAGGTTCTATAAATTAAAAGTTGACATAAAGAAGACTATCTTTCTTTTAATGAGCTTCTGCTAATATTTTTAGAGCTCTGTGAATTTCTTATCATTTAAATTTTTTTATTAAACATGCAATTTTACTTGCTTATGATTTCAGTAATTATATGGGTATTGGCTTTTTAGATATAAAAGTAAGTGAAAGGATGAAATAGAAAGTACTTTACATTTAATGCTAAATTTTAGCCAGTAATTTTAAAATCGGAGCAGGATTTAGGATACTATCTCATTTCTACTGGCTTTGAGAATAATTGTGTCCATTTTTGGAAAGCAACACAATTTTAGCTCATCTCATTATATGAGGTGCTCCTATCTTCCTATACACATAAATTTACATGCTTTGTTACAAATAGAATTCTTTGACCTTTGTTTATAGATACCTGCACTTCTCCTTTACATTTATGGAGCTCTCCTAAGAAATTTATTTTATATTTATTACGATTATTCTGATGTATTTAAATTCATGGTCTTTCCTGAAGAACGATGGAAATAAATTTGGAGATGGTGTTCTCGGTTTCGTAATGAGATATATTTCTTTCTTTTTTAAACTTAACTTATAATGGTTCTGGCTTCACTCTGTATTCTCATGGCTTTAATGTCCCTTTTCTCCTTCTTATTCTTCAAGCATAAGGGATTCTTCAAATGCTTGACAATTTGCGTAAGTGCTCGCCAAATTAGAAAGAATAATCAATCTTGTTTTAACAGGCTGCTAAATTCAGGGAGTGTTTTAACATTAAGATATGCTGACTTTAATGACTAAATTTCAAATAGCCTTTTATTAAAACTTAAATTGGTCACAAATTATTTCAATCTAAATTTCACTTATAGGACGCTTTATTGGGAGTTCTCATCGGCATAATTTTCCTAATCTTGGGAATAGTATTCATAGCTATTTAAATTCAATCTACTTACAAATATATATTTTTTTTAAGCTCTTGGCAGTAAGTAAAATGCAATTTCACACCTTTTATGCTTATTTAAATTGATTGCTTATAATGATAAAAATGCTTAATACTTCCTTAGATCGAACTGAGACGTTCATTGATGACTTCTGCGAAGGCTATCCTGACTCAAGACTTCAATTCATCACAGACGCCATTTCAGACATAGACACAACTATGAGAAACAATACAGCTTACTTTTAATTATTTATTAGCTAAGTACTTATGCACGGCCACAACTACTTCTATGCTAGGATGTCCATGCCCTACCGACACTAACTTAAACCTCTATGACGAAACTTATGGGGGTTATAAATAATAAGATACGTGCATAAAGCTCTTTTTTAAGTTTATAACGAGAATATATTCTACCCCAAACTCTTCTGAACTCACTCAATAGAACCAAATCTAACAACCTTTATTTATAATTAAAATATTAAATAGTTTTAGAACAAGGTTGGCTACACTCAGATAACTTATATTTTATAAGATGTACTTGGCACCCACTGGAACAACTTCCTACTCCACTTTCTGGGACTGCTACACTTTCCTCAAAAGCTCAGCCAATGCCTATTCCAGTAAATTAATTCTGTAATTTATCATTTATTGTTAATCATGTCTTAGTTTAATGTGGCTGACATCGATGGTGACACCAAGGACCTAATCTCTTCATTTAATAAACTTAAAATATAATTCATAATTGCTTTAATATTAACAATTGGAGAGCGAATTTAAGTGCAACGGCATCTGCAAGCCAGCCATTTTCTACTTATTTAATACTAAGTTATTTATTAAAAGATTTAAACGTATTATTTCTAATTACGCTTTTTTATACTTTTTAGAAAAAAGTTATTATATTAATGCTTTTAGTGAAGAATTTAAAGAAATTTAAGATTAAAAATTATTCTTCTTCTTTAAGAGTGTAAATGAGGGACCTCCAGGCAAGAACTGCCTCACCGGAATCAATAAATTAATTAATCAAGGACCTCTTCAGGGATCCTTAATTATTATTTAAATGGGAGAAGCCAGTCGCCATAGGAGTACTCTTGATAATTTCGTTTTTGCTCACTATGATCGTTTACAATACTTTAAAACAAAGAAAATAAATATAAATAAAAGTTAAGATTGTGTTGACCGCTTACGGAATCGCAATTATAAGATAGCAGCAAAATATTTTAATTAATTGGAATCTGCTGCTGCATAAATGGCAATTCATTCAAGAATGAAATTTGATTGATTAATAAAGTAGCTTACTATTTGCGTTAACATTAATTAGCGCTTGCTATCTCTTTCGTAAATTAAGCTAGCTAATAAATTCATTCAGTTTTTATCAATTTAAATACCTCTTTTTTAAAGAGTAGAATTAATGTACATTAAAATAGTGTATTTATTGCACCCAATTTAAAATATTTTAAATGGTTAACTATGCTTTAAAGGAGCAAGAAAATTAGCCAAACTATGAGCTTTAAAAAATTCCCTTCCAAAATAAAAATAGACACAACTAAAAATTCTAATAATAAAGTGAGAATTAGTTATCTATAATGAATTTCTTTCTCAAAATTATAACACTAGAATTAAAAAAAGTTAACCTCCACACTCTTCGCAAGTTTAGACTTTGATGTTGAAGGTAGAGAGTTTACATTTGATTAAAAAAAAAGTCTTACCTACTTAGAGTTGCAAGCCCCAAATTAGAAATGGAGAACCTCTATAAACGAAGTCATCTTTGGTGACTTGAACAAATATATGAACTTAAATGGAAGTCATCTGGCCCAACAGAAGAGAGAAAGGAACCTGAATCCCTTCTTCCCAGATAAGCAAAAGTGACTTAAGTCAGCATTAAGTTAAGCTTAAATACTTTTCCTAAATATTCACTCTACCTTATCTCGCACATAACTTTGTCTTCTCTTCTTCCTCTCTCTTACAACTACTCACTATTAAATCCTTGATAGCTTAATCATGCATCAAGTGATAGAGCAGCAGCTTCTTATAGTGTCCCTTAACTAAGTACAATTACTTATAAACTTGTTTTCTATCTATTAAATATTTTTATTAAAAAAACTGTAAAAAAATTAAATTTTTAATAAACACAATCATAGTTATTGATAATAAACAAAATATTTATATTTAAGCTGCGATCACTAAAAGGTTTAAAATAAATGCACATCATCTTCATAAACTTTAGATGAATCTAGGGCAATGCACAGAGAAATTATTTTTTAACTTTATCAAAACTCGAGCTATTAGAATTAAATTACTGCTCTGGTTGCCTCTGATTCTTCATAAATATAATTTATTAAGTAAAATTTATTTATGTATTGTGTGTGGTAGGAGTAAGCAGCTATGAGACTTGCAATCTTCTCTTCCTGCATGTTCAGGGCTATTCTCATGACGTTCGTATTGAAAGTGAGGCCTTGCTAGTTCTTCAACAAGAATTAAATTTCCAAAAGTTCCTTGTCTGTGTTAATTCCAATCGGCATAGACTCTAACGGTTGCAGATGCGATTTCTTCGTACTTCCTCGCTCCACGTTATAATTAAAAATAAGTGTATTAAAATATATTTGATGATAGTTGTTTAAGATTTGACTGTCGTTGTTGCCCTTGGTTTTGTTAATTATCAAATTACTGCTCTATAGAATGAAGAAAAATAAACTTAAAGTAAAAAAGGTTTATTAGAATGAATGATGATCTGATTTTGGGGCCACCTTTGGTGCTTCCACCAATTTGAAAATTGTCCTCGCTCCCTGCCTTCTCCTTGTTATTATTCTGGGACAAATTCATGTTATTGCCTGGTGTGGCCGTTTTCTTCAGAAACAATCTCACATATTTATTCATCAACATCATAAAATACAAACATATTGATTTCTTGAATGCATTGAGATTCTACTGGTTCAGTTTAGTGAAATAGTTTTCCTTCTTTGCGTTTTCAGTCTCTAAGAGTTCCTTGCCTGCCTTGCGCATGTTTTGCAAAATCTTTTCCAGAATCGGATCCTAGTCGTAGATCAACTAAGCCAGGTCTAATCTCTCCAGATGCACGCAAACCCAAAAAGAAATTACCACAAACTTTTACAATAAGTTTTCTACTAATAAAGAGATGAGGACCTCGTATTTGAAAGTTTTGGTGTCAAAAATCTTTTTTATATCTGCAAAGTTCTTCTCCAGCTCGTCTCTTTCCTCGTTGTAGATGTGCTGGAGTCGGGCATTTTTAATATCGAACAGCTGCAGCCTAAAGGATCCAGTCAGCAAAATATTTCATCAAATTTATGCAAAATAGAAACTGAAAATTAAAAGTATATCTAAAACTTGCTTATCCAAGCAAGCAATGGCTAATTATAGATCAGCAGCCTCAAATAATCCGACTCTAATAAAGGGCAACTCATTTGCAAAAAAATGAGAGAGATATATTAATTTCTTGAGTGAGGAATTAAAGGAAGAGAATGGGAAGAAGCTGTTTCCTAGTTTCTAACTTACTCTGGGGCATTGATGCTGTTGACGTTCAACCGACAATATGATTCTTTGTTAGGAGCATTTGAAATAGTTATATCCAAAGGGTTCAAACAGAAATAATAATTTATTCACTTTCTTGGTAGTGGTGGTGAGGCTGTTGTTCTGTTTTTCATTGGGCAGCTTGACTGATTGGTTGGGAGCTTCGGAGCCTTTGTTTGACTGCCCATAGGCACTCTAGTTGTCTTCGAAGTCCTTCCTCCGCTTGAAAGTATTCGAGTCCGACATTATTATTTTTAAAACATAAATAAAGAAAATATGTTTAGATGTTTTTAAGTATAAATTGTGAATGTATCAGGTATTAAAAATGACAAAAAAGGGAAAATTATTTCCCATATATGAAATAATTTTCTACTTTTATTAGAAACTATCTAAAAAATTTCCAATTAGATCTTTGTATAAATATACGCTTAGCAAATTTGTTAATGAGGAGCGAAATAAGAATCTTTGATTTAGTATTTATTTTACTTGAATATGATTATTATTTTGTAGTGTGATATTATCCTTGAAGAAATATTTGGAATTAAAGTATCCCATTCTTTTCGCTTTCATATCCTCACTCCAGCATACCAAATAAAGCAATTACTTTGAGTTTTTTTTTAATTTATATTCAAATTAGCTGCTTACTACTTCGTGAAGATAGATGAGGAAATGATTCTGAGAGCACTCAAAACTGCTCAAGTAGACTACCTCTAGTAAGATTACAAGTCTCTCATTCAATTTATATAGTTCTGTCTTTGCCTACAACAAAAACTACTAGGAGCTGCCACGTCAGCCGAACTACGGAGGCCCCATGGACAAAGCTAACAATCTAAGTGAAGAGGGAGATGGCATGCGCTACAAAGTCTTCACTTTAGAATTCATCTTTAAGAAACTGCTGGAGTACGGAGAAGATCAGGGAGAGTCTAGAGTAAGGCAGGTTGCATAGTGGCGTCTCAAGACCACTGAAAACGTACTCAGAGCTTTGCTCAGAAACGGTATGGATAGAGTTGCCACGTAAGCATTTAATTCTTGGTTTAAATTTTCTAGGGAGGTGGCTTTGTTCTACATAGACAACGCAGATGAGAATCACAGATAAACTAACTCATCTGAGTTTCTCATTTGTGTTTCAATTTGAGTTTCTTCTTAAATTCTTAAATTAGCAACGGTGATTAGTTTGTTTGTATTAAAATGGAGAACTGCATGTACTTTGGCAACATCGACTTCGGATTTAAGAAGGAGTTCAAGTACCCCAATCTAAAGCAAATCATTAAAGAGTCGAAAGAGGGTGGAGCTATTGGCAGCATAGGTGGGTCTAATTAGCTGAACAACCGATCCATGAGCTCACTTGAGAGCAGCTTAAGAAGGAACAATCCCATCCCACAGACTGCTAAGATCTATCTCAAGCCTGAGAAAAAGCACAGCCCATAGGTTACTCGCCCTAATAGCAACTTCTATCTATGTTATTAGTTTATTAATTTATAGTTTTGAGTGAACTTCAATTCGTCGTTGATTCCCTTGATGGATAAACTTGAGATGAGTGGTGAAAATGCAGAGCAAGCCTACCAAAAGTTTTAAATATAGATCCATGTCTATTTATTATAAAAGTAAGTCCCTACATTTAAACTTAATGCACTTAGAGAACAAGAAAACGGCACAAGGCTTAGAACAGCAGACCAAGAGTCAGCTGCAGAGCACTCAGGTTTCTTCAATCAGCGGTCTCAAAGCCAGATAGAGATCTTTATTCAGAAAGAGGGGAGCCTCAACGTCACAACCAGAGGCGGAGTACCAGCAGTTAATATTTTCAAGAACAGTCCCTCAGAATTATTTATCTTACTGAATAAGCATTTGACACTAACAGATTGACATCTACTAAATTAAATGCTTACTATATAGAGATAATAGATTGAGCGAGTTAAGTGCTCTAGTTCCAATAAACCAGAGACCCATTCGAAGTAACTCTCAAATCAGCGTCTCATAACTTTCTTGTAGACTACTCTGTGAGTAATTCAGAGAAGAAAATTGCAATAGGCAGGAACTCTTAAGACAGGTTAAAAGGTGTCAGCAGCATGGATTCTACTTTGCCTCCAGCAGCTAAGCCTGACATGAACCTGAGTGTCAATAACTACGGAATGCTCCCACCCAAGCCCAACTAACCACGAAGTCACACCAGATTGGAAGAGTATCAGTCCAGAAGCCAGAACAATGCAGCAAATGCTACTACTAGCTACATTCATAGTCTAAAGAGTTAAATCTTCGAACTCAAATCAAAGCTTGTAAGTTCTATTCCCTAGTAGATTCTAATTCTACCACTATTTATCATTGACAATTATCTTATCTCTTGCTTCTCATGAAATATTATTGATAGGTTGAGAGTGAGCAAAAGAGGAGGAGTGAGTTGAAGAATGGCATTCAGCAGGATGAAAACTTTTACTCAAACTAGAGTTATTTAGATGAGAGCTTTTACTTTTTAGCTTTTCATTATAAACTTAGGAGATCTGAGTTCTCAGGAGTTAAAAACTTTCCTGATAGACGAGATTTATTCAGTGAAGGAGACTAAGCGCCACTTCTTCTCTATTACGCAAAAGATGAAGCAGTTGCTGCATGATCTGCAGACAGGCAGGGACTTCTCAGTCCTGAGAGAGCAACTCTCCACCTTCATCGAAGATAGATAAACTCAGCTCATAAGTGAGAATTACTTAGTTACTTATATGAATAAATGGGATTACGCACAGATGAACTTCGAACTGCTGTACATTGAGACAAAGCGAGAACTGGAGAAATTGAGTCTGTAGCATGCACACCTCAAGGCAAAGACAGACCAGGTGAATCAGCAGAGTCTGACGAACTACCATCTCTCCAAGGAGTACAAATTTATCATCATTATAATAGCCATCTAAGGTAGTGTTTAAAATTGAAGCTGCAGAGATAGACTGACCTAAACTCTAAGTAGCACAAGACCATCCTCACGCAGAACAAGATCAACTCTCAGAAGTCTCTAAAAGTGGAGTCACTCCTTCAGTCCATATTCACTCTCACCTCAGAGGAAGAAATACTCAAGACCTCCAAGTTCAATCATTCTCATTGTAGTATCTATGATATTTCGAGTTTAAGGAGGAGATAGTATTAAAGAGGACCATCAATTTCTTGCTGAGGGAAAATTTTGAACTCAAGAACCATTGCAGGATCAAGGATGGGCTTTTGGAGCAGGCTTAATTTGAAATTAACAGACTCAAGACAAAAGCTAACCGACTCATGCTCAAGATAGAAGAAGATAATAATATCAATAAGAACGGTAACGCTCCTAACTAAGCTCAGCTAGCTATGGCCAGCAGCTCTGCTTTCAGACGCAAGGTGTTTCAAGGACCTAGCTACCAAGGGAACCCTTCAAGTACCTCCAATAAGCCACTGATGAGTAAGGTAGAGAGCAACATCAGCCACATCCTCTAGTCCCAGAAGAGTTATATAGATGGCCAAGTGGCTGTCACTCCCATCGAGGATATTCAGATTGATGCAGTCGATGACGAAGACAGGCTCAAGAGAGCACCCTCGGGATTGCAAGATTCAAAGGGCAGGAAATCTGCAAAGAAAGATAACCTCTCTAG
Organism: Tetmemena sp. SeJ-2015; assembly: GCA_027382625.1. Classification (NCBI taxonomy): domain Eukaryota; phylum Ciliophora; class Spirotrichea; order Sporadotrichida; family Oxytrichidae; genus Tetmemena; species Tetmemena sp. SeJ-2015. The sequence goes on from JAJKFJ010006941.1 coordinate 9,893, forward strand.
TAAATATAGTTATTTTTCTAACCTCAGGTCTTCACTCTCACCTAGCTAGATCAACAAAGCCCTCACTCCATTGAATGCTAAAGGAGCGAACCCATCCCACAAGTCAAACGCGAGTGCAGGTAGTATCTATGATTTTGAAATCCTCTCCACTGGAAATGCTTTCCAAGGTCCTCAAGCCTTCAACCAGATGGTAAAATCAAATTTTATATTTTGGGAAAACAGAGCTACGGAGCTTTTGGGATGAATGGAAGACTTGCATCCCCACTGAATGCAGCTGCTAAGAAGATTAACCAGCAACTTGTGATGGACAGCCTGGAAGAGGATGACCTCCTTCTCTAGCATGCTATCCTTAATTTTTTATTTTATCTCTCTTTAGAAATAGATTCACTTCTATTATTGCAATAAGGTGCTGTCGAGGGAGTCAGTGGAAATGATGGACATAGACTACAGAGTGAAGTTCCTGATGGACAACCAGGAGCAGGACATGCATGAGGAACTGATGGATGGCTCCAGGCAGAAGTTCATCGAAGTGACTATGAGCAGCCAGCCCATCAAGCATAAGGAGAGAGTGGACTTCCTGGCCAAGCACTATATTGTCTACAAGCGACTCTCAGATAGACTCAACAACATCGTCAAGATCATGGTATCATCCTCATCATCATTTTTCATTATATTGCTTATAGTTGAACAACTTGAAGAGCGTGGGTATCACTAAGTTCATAAAGAGGGTGAGGGAAGATCTCCCTTCGATTTTGCTGTGTCAGAGATGCACTCTCTGGGCCAAAGACCCAAACCTGAATGAATTGTACAGCTATCTAGACAACAACAAAGAGGTGAGGATGAGTAGCGTGGACGATATAGTGGGCTATGTGCTCAATAACAAGCAGGACTTAGTCACTATGGACCTACAACGCTACATCCAGTACTACGAGTCAATATCTACCTTCTCAGCTGAAGAGAAGTTCTTCCATGGAGTTAAAAGGAAAAGCGCCATCCTCCTTCCCATCAAAGACATAGAGACCGGAGTGCCCCTGGGAGTGTTGGAGGTGGTAAACAGCAACTCAGGCATCTTTGACTTAGATTGCTAGTACCTATCCTATCTAGTTTTCATCATATTTCAATTATTTACTGTTAGTGGCTGACTTTGCAGGCTTTGTGATAAATCAGTTGAACAACGAGATTAGGAGGAGGAAGGCAGAGCACTCTCGCAACCTCCTAAACTAGTATGCGGTAAAGATCTTCAGTCAGAGCACTTTGAGTGACCTCAACACTATTTGCTGCATGGCTATAAGGGAGATACTCACAACTGACAAGGTCAAATTCTGCTTCATCCAAGAGAGTCTTGTTGAGATAGATGACTTCGAAATAGTAGCATTCACCTCAAATTTTAAAGTAATATACTTGTATTTAATGAGGACCACAACTAGATTCACGATGAGGAGTATGTACCTAGGAAGACTGAGCCCACCTACAAGAAATACAGGACTAAGCAATTCTTTGGCTTAATGGGACATGTCATGACTACAAAGAAACCCATGATAATTTGGAGTCCCAAGAATGATGACAGGTACAACGAGTTGATAGACATGAAGACAGAGAACCCCATGTACTGCTTCCCCCTCTTAGAGACTAACAAGATCACTCATGAGTAAAAGGTGGTAGGATGTGTGTAGTTTGAAAATTTGCAGCTCAGGCTGTTGAGAGGTTCACATTCCTTTAATTAAGTCCAAATGGCTTTGTTAACATTCTGCAGTTGCTGACGGTCATACTCAAGCATTCAGAGCGGGTGCCAGTAGTTCTGCCACTCAAAGGAAGTTAGACAGTGAATTAGGAAGTGCAGCCAAGAAAGGTTACTAGCTGTCCACTTCAAGTTCAGCACCTACTACTTTGATAGATGAGCACCTAAAATCACTCATGAAGGAGTTCAGTTCCTACATTATAGAGAATAAATCTTATAAATTGCAGAGGTCTTGAAGATAATAAGGAACTCAAAGCTGTTGAAGAAGTTCAAGAACTTCATCGAGAAGGAACTGCATGATGATGTTGATCCAATGGTTTAAGCTGAGAATAATTAGATCCTGGGTTAGATGTCTTTGCGAGAGGGTCTTTATGATCCTATGCAAGCTTTTTAGCAGTCACTGACGGTGCCTTACTTTGAAGGGACTCAGATGTTCATCAGCCCACCCTTTGAACAGAAGTTTGACCTTGGAGGGAGAGTGGACGATAATCTGTATGAGTATGAGAAGATTCACGACATCAGGAATGGCTTTGAAAATGACATCGCCACTTCAAAGAGCAGATTCAATACTCTCGAGGGGATGACAGTTGTTAACTTTGATTAGCTGGCTGTCTCAAGTATGTAAGCCAGACCTAGCACAGAGCAAAAGATAAATGACCCAACTACAAATGGGGATTATTAACTTAGCAAGCCAGTCGAACTGAGAGTCAACTCAAAGTTTATCTTCTTACTTTAACTCTTCAGATGATTAGTCACCCCTCGAATTCCAAGAGCAAATGAAACTCGCTCAGCACCTCAGCGAGCAAGTCATTCCAATCCAGAGAGACTACTTGCAAAAGGAGCCACTCAGGATAACTATTCTCAATAACAATAATAACAGCAAGAATCAGTCCTTGGTCCATATCAGGGAAGACAGTCGATCCACAGTCGCAGGCTTTCATGGATAGATTAATCAATAATTATTTTCTCATCCTTAAATAGAAGTCTCAAACTCCTATGAACCCTAAGATCACCATAGACTCTGTATAAAACAACCTCACACTCAAAGTGCACCAGAAGAAGAAGCCGTCGGTCGGTTTCGCACTCCTTAAATAAATGACGAAGGTGAGTCACTACAAATCTAAAGATCAGAAACCTGAATTCATGCTAGACAGAAAAGAAAGAGTGGCTAAGAAGACCTCCCCACTAAGGCCAAATGGAGAGAAGATGTACACCTTTGAACAGAACTCGCCAGGGAAACTGTCTATCTCCAGTCGCATCGGCAAGTCTGCTTTTGCAAATAAGAAGTAATCAGGAACGACTAAGAACAGTTTGGAGGCTATTGATACTGATCTGATGATTGATGATTAGACAAGTCCTGAGAGAAAAGATCCCTCTATTTTTATTTAGTGGTTTAATTTTTTTAAATCCCAGGAACTTAGAGCAACAACACACCTTGGTTCAGAGCTCTGACTAGATTAAGAACAAGTTGTAGGCTAGCAATTTTTATTAGCAAACAAGTGAGTAGGAATCTGCTTGAAACATAGTCACTGAGTTCTCCACCTCAGAAGTTCCCCTAATTCCACTAAGCTAGCACCCTTAACTTTCAGTAAGCACTCAAGAGTGGGAGAATAGTTGACTCTGCGACTGCCGCTCAGAACTTGAATAATTTATGAATGTCATTAAAGAGTTTATATTGAAGTCTGGATCAGTGGTGGGCCTGGGCGCAGGAGTTGTGATAGGCAAGGGTTTTAGGATGGACTTGAATGCGTTCTAAGGAAGTGTGTTTGAAAGTGAGTCTATCTAAGACACAGAGGACTACCAGTTGTTCCACATGCGAACCGGAAGCAATCATTATTAATGTAGTCAGTGTGAAAATTAAAAATAATGCTAAGATAGATTCCAGGACTCTCCGATTTATTTACAGATATTTATATTAGAGATTCTTTTTATTTTTAAATGAAGTTTGCGTGTGTTAGAAGACGAGCGAGTTCTTAAAAATATTATCATTAGCTACAATGACGTTTTTAATTGCTCTTATATAATTTTTATCCATCTAGTTCTATAAAATTTAAGTATTTGCAATAGGACTTGAGTCCATTTCAGGCAATGAGTAGCCTAATATTATTAGAAAGCTCAGTAATGATTGTTTTTATTAACTATGGATCAGTTTTAGGTTATATAGTTTTCAAGAATGTATTAGTAGAGCCAAATATTACTTAAATTGTAGTAGTAGACTTTTATCTTTTTTTTCTTAGTTTTTTTGTCTTGATACAAATAGTCTGATGGTGTTTAAGTTTCGGAATTAAGATCTTTTCCTCTGCCATAGTGATTGTTAACTTAATTGCCTTCTTGTACTGGTCTCTGTCATCCATCATTAATTAAAAATGCAAATATTAAATAAAACAGACACTAAGTCAAATAAAGCCTGAAATGTATTTCATTTAGTTATTGACTCAATTCTTGAATTTTAGAATAGTAATGAATTGTTAAGAGCACTAAATAGAATATCTTAAAATATTAATTCTAAATTATTACTACTGCTCATTTTAAAACCAAATAAGAGAACCCCTTTAATTTTCTGTAGTTTTTTTTTAATGAAGACTTTATGAAAGTTTATTTTTATGAAACCATTTTACGATTGATGTTTAAAGTTCGCCTTAGAAAAATAAAATCCTATTTTAAAAGCTATTATTAATATATATACCTCACCCTAATTATGGAAAGACTAGATTAATTATCTTTGAATCCTTCCAACATGCTTGCTCTAGAAAAGGGTAACTTCTATTTAAAGTATTTGAAATTTATGTAGTTGAATCAGAAACTACAGAGTGTGAGGCTACAATGCAATCAAATGATGGGTAGATAAATCTTTAAGCTAAAAGCGCGTATTCCACTGAGTTTGTTATTCACGAAGAATCTACTGAGACATCTACTTTCATACAAAAATAAACACTTGAGGACATCTTAAGCAATTATGGAATTAATTTATCAAGAAACTCATAATTTAGAAACTTAAGACCTTACTGAGATGCAACCGTAGAGAAGTTAGACAAAGATGTATTTTTCTTGCAACTTTATGATTATTAATTCTATTCTCAAACTCTTCTATATTCTACTCTCGAAACTTAAACCAAAAATAAAATTAGTTAGTTATAAATTAGGGCAAAATATAATTTCAATTCAATCTTTTTGCTTTAAATTAAAGATGATTCATGCATCTCATGTCCACTTGTCGAAGATAAAATAAATTAACTGCCTTTGCTGGAAAATAAAGTTATTCCTTCTCTAAATTATCACATGTTGATTTATCAATAATGAAAAGCAATATTATTTTTAGTGAATAATTTTATGTTGCCTGCTATATATTCTCAAATAAAATATATGTTTTAAGTATATTTATTCTCTTTCTTGCATGAATCTATTTTATTCTTATTCATACTCTTACTTTAATAATGGGAAGTCCATAACGCTTGAAAATATTTTAACTGATTTTCAAATTGACTTTGAGTAATACAGCGAAGGGCTACCTCAAGATGGTGAAAGTATAATGCTAGAAAGGATTATGGAAAATCAAAAAATAATATGTGCTTAAGATATTAAACCTATAGTAAATAGAAAAATAACTTAATTCTCTGATGATGAAGATGAAAATGACCTAGGATTATTCTTGCAAAAATACTCTTAGAAGTATTCGGAAGTCATTTCTCTTAATAAATTAGCTTAAGGAGGAGAAGCTGTAGTATACTAAATCAGCCATGTCGATATCAATGAGGAAGCTCGAAAATTTTGGTCATAATTTTTACGAATAAAGCCTAAACTTTTTTAGAACTGTAATTAAAATTGAACAACTTTTTCTTCATTAAGAATATCTTAACGCAGCGGAATTAATTTTGATGATGTAAATCATTTCATATTTAATTAATTCTTAAATCAGGTTGATTATGCTGAAATTATTAAATTAAATAAAATAGTTTCAAAATTAAAAATCTCTAAATATGAATTAGCTAAATAGTTAAATTATTTAAATCATTAGAAAGGTCATAGTTTTATAAAATTAAAATGCATATTTATAATTAATATAGCAAATAATTTTAAAGATTAGGGAGCATTTAACAGCTTAAAATACATATAAAATAATGTTTTAAACAGTTAAAAAGATTTTGCTTTGTTTGATTTTCATTCTTTTTTTAAAAAATAAAATATTATGCCTTCCTTAAATTTTAGATGAAGCAATTCAGTAACTATGTGTGCTTAGTTCCTTTGATACATTTAGAAAGAGCGAGAAAAAGACTATTCAAATTTTTAGGGCTTACCTTTCATCTCAACCCTTAGTCTGCTTTTTTTCTTTCTCGTGAAATGATCATTTGTAATTTTCACTTAACATATATTATATTTCAAGATGGGACTTTGAATATCATAAAGTATCATTAAGTCTATAAAAATAATAATTAGGACTTAAAATTGGCAGTTTTTAAAAATGATGTTTCTAAAATCTTCAGACATCTTTTCATTTTCATTATGAATTTATTAATTAACTTATTCAATTAAACTTTTGGTACCTTCTTAGTTATACTTCAATTTCTTAAGCAAATAGAGTACCTGATAATTTTCACCTATAATGAAGCTATAAATTTTCAGCTATAATGAAGAAGTTGTAATGAAAAAATCGATAGCCTCTTCAAAATTTCTATCTGAATCTAACGATGAGGAATCTCAAACTTTTTATCAATTAGCAATCTAGAATATGATAAACGAGAGCCACATCTTGAAATTAATCTAATCAGACAAGCACGTTTGCACTGTAAAAGAAGAGCTAATTGTCCAAGATAAATTCAATAAATCAATACAAGACTATATAGTCATTGTCGAGAAAGCAAGGTTCTCACTAAAAGATATAATAAGGATTTGGGGATCTGATGAAGAATCTTAAAAGTATGTTGAATATTTCTCTCCCGAAAAATTAGCATACTATTTTTTTCAAGCATAATAAATAAATTAGAAATTTTAAATCTAGGACATATAACATGACACTAAATTTGGCTTGGCTGAGTTGGGAGATTAGCAAGCTATTTCTCAATGCCCCTGCTATGTTGTGTTTATCCCCCCTAGCGGTGATCTAGTTTAGTAATCAGCGTAAGAGGTTTTTGTGTCTAATATAGGAGTGAGTGGATTATGGCTAACTCCTAAGTCTTGCGAGAACTGTACTTCATCCTAAGCCGTAGTCCGTTGGTCCGAAATTAGTGATCTCCCAGTGAAAGAGTTATGGGACCCTAACAAGGAGAAATTAATACGATAGAAATCCTCAAGGGAACTCGAGGGTTAGGTAACCGTATGTTATAGCAGTCAAAACCCCATAATATGATAAGAAAGTGAAAATAAGTTGTGTATAATTAATTTCTTTATTAATACTTATAATCATGCGAGTCAAACGCGAAATTACTCAAAAATAACTACACATCCTATCTCAGTT
>JAJKFJ010006954.1:0-17072 GCA_027382625.1 Tetmemena sp. SeJ-2015
CTAGAAGACTTTAGATTGCCTGTTTAGGGTTAAAATTTAGCATGATTATAAGTATTAATAAAGAAATTAATTATACGCAACTTATTTTCACTTTCTTATCATATTATGGGGTTTTGGGGTTTTGATTCCCAACCCCAATCATAAACATACTATGTTATTTAATTACAACATTTATATTATATCACTATGACGCTTATGGGGAGTGAAGAGGCTTGGATTATTCTATCTCGGGTTGACGCAAGATCTTGGATTGCTCCATCAGTTAAAAGCAGCAATATATTCATCAATAAAAAATATATACCATTATTATATTGTAGACTTTTTAGTCAATCTTTGCTTCAACTCAAAACCAATTTTCGAAATTAAATTATAGCTCTTTGAATGAAATGATCTAAGACTTGGCTGAAGATGGTTGGTCCACTCTGAGTTATGTTAATTAGATTCTAATTATATGTCTCCAAGATTTATTCAATCCCTTCTATTTCTGGGTTGTCTTTATTCCCATTTAACGGAAAGCAATTCTATTTAATTAAAGAATAGATTAAAATACTTGCATACCAGTTAAGTGAATGCGAAACTTCTTTGTAGTTCATGTGGAGTGGGATGCCTCCAAAGCCATAGACCGCCATCTTCTTATCGTGATCATACGATTCCAAGATCTTGCCCACGCTTTTTATAGCTGGTCTGTACTAATTACTCTCACCTAGATTGTGCAGAGAGTGAGGCTCATCATATTTAAAGTTTGAACTAGTGAAGTCTATGGCTATTGAAACGTTAAGCTGCCAGCCTGCTTTTATATATTCCAGAAACATCGGTCTCTTTTCTAACTTGATCAAATCATTACATTATAGAGTTATTATATTAATTTATAAATGGACCTTGAGCTCTCCAATCTAAGTCTTGTTGCTAAGATTTAAGAGTGGAAATGAGTGTTAATCTAGTAGTTGCGAGATGGTAGTTTCTATTCTGGAAATCTCAGATGAGCTGTTGTAGTCTTCATTAAGAATCTTTATTTGCATAGCAATTATAAAATGCATTGGAAGATTATAATGAGAAACATAATGACAACATTTATTAGAGATCCAGTTGGTTGTTGCAGATTTCTTAAGTCTTCCTCTTGATTTATGTGAAATAGGGCTCATTCGTATTCATTATATAAAATATTTCCCACCCCCAAATAAGCTAGATAAGATATTAACTTACTATATTTTGGGAATACCATTTTACACCTCGCTCTCATAGACTTTAAGAAAAGCATTCTAGTCTTACTCTGATCTCCTTAGCAGCTGAAAGAACGGATGGTTGAAGGTGCAGCAAAGAAATCTCCTCAAGGGCAGAGTGCAGCCCAGCCTCAAATGGAGCATGTCATTTGAAACTCTCACAAACTCAGCCCTTACCACTAATCTACCAAATTGAGAAAAGGGAAGCTGCTTATTTAAAATATGACATTTTTTAGAGACAGAAATTGCATTTGATCGTAGCTTGCCAAAATAGATCCAAGATCTGTCTTCGTTTTACAAATGTATGCACGCTTATTATGAGATTGATCTTTAACACTGAATTTAAGCTCTTACAATCTCTGGAAGTAAACCTTAAAGTACTTTAAGTAAATTAAAAGCATGCACATTTTAAGTTTGATAATCCAATTTGAAAATCTTCTCGAAGTTTGGATTAGTAAAAAAGTAAATCTATATGAGTATGATGACTCTTAGGTTCTGTCTTTCCTATTTTCTTCCATTATTTGCTTTCTCCTTCTCTTGCAAAGAAAGTATTAGTCCTTTGATAATTTAGTTATGATATATTGAAAGAACTTGACGGTTATATTTCCATTTATGGTTGACTCATTAAGATTTTGAACACTAATACTGAGGCAGATGGGCAAACCTCTATTCTCGAAATTCGAAGAATTCATTCCTTCTTTCTGTTCCTCAATTAGCGCTTGCCCCTTTTGACCAGGCGGGACTTAGACTTCCAAGTCTTGAATCCTCAAGGGCATTTAAGTTACATTTTAAGCTGACTAGTAGTAAGAGTTAGGCTCGTTTCCTAAACCAATTAAAAACTCTAGATATTTAGACATATCTTTATCTCACTTTATTTAATCAAGTTAAGAGATAAAAGGCGTTACCGAATTCAAAGGGATACTCTTGCATTCTCAATAAGATTCGCAATATTAATATAATTCAAACTTGTAAACGACTTAATATTCTCCCTCAATATGCAGCACTCGCATTTAACGATGTGATTTTTAAATGAGATAAATTAATAAGTTCAATGGAAATAAAACAGCAGCAGTAGTTTTAAAAGGATTACTCGACCACAGATATGTAGCCGATTCAATTGAAGCAGTCACCCATTTACATTGATCCTCTGCTGAAGCTTATTAGGATTCTAGAAGGTATTAACCATGATTATAAAGTAGATAATCAATTATAGATTTGTTCTTCACGATGTCAGTCTCAGAGGATATCGCAAGCAAGTACAACATGCTAAAGGAGCAGTACTATTCAGAGGTTAATCAGATGCTAGTACCCCACTTTTCGACAATTAAATGTGAACTCATCTCAATCGTTAAGTACCCCAACATTAGAAGGGTTGGAGAGAAGCCTGCAAAATAAATTCAGCACGAGGTTTTTAATGCCATGCTCAGATTATCAATTGAGCTCCTTCATTCTTATTTAATCCTTTTTTAGAGATCCCTTTTTTCATTTCCAGGACTATCCAGAGTACAGGAGAGATATCAATCACCTCTCTAAAAGTTAAGATAAAATTAAAACTACCCTTAGATCGTCAGAAGGTCTTTCCTTATCTTAATATACTCAGGCTCTAACTATTGAAGATTTAGAGTAATTTCAGCCTGAGAGCACTTTCAACCCCAGCAATCAAATTACAAACCCCTCTTAGTCAAAGCTCTCAGTAAGGTTTGACTTGCCTGACCCTCCTTCCTCAACAAATGAATCCCTCTTTGTGATTAATTCTCTCACTTAATCAAGACAACAACCCGAACATTAAGCCTCAACGACAGATCAAAACTTTATTAAAATCTATGACTCAAATAACAATTACGCCTCTACTACTTCAAATAATCAGTCCTTTAGCAGATTTCAAGAAGTTCAGCTTACTGAACTGATGCGAATGAGTTCAAATATAGAGAAGCTCCTTGAGTATATGCCAATTGAAGAGGGTGACTCAGCGCAAGTACTGCAAAACTATCTTGACGAATTCAAGTGGTTCATGCAAGAGCGACAGATTAGGAAGGCAAAAAGAGAAACTGAATAAACTTTGAAGATCTCTGAACTACTAAAGCATAATTAGTAATTACTGAGCCAACTCTCAGACTCAAAGTTATAAAAGCAATTAGAAAAAATTTTCCTTTTTAGATTTATCATATAAGCATTAAGAGGAAGCAAAGCACAAAGAACTAATAAGAAGATTAGAATACGAGATAGTTGTGATGAAAGAAGAGCATAGATAGCAGAGGGATATCTAGCAAAGGATGTACGAGAATAGATTAGAAGAAATAAGGACTGAGGGCTTAGGCCAGATCCTCAAAGACTAGGATCATATAAGAGCACTAGGTTAATCAATAGTTGAAGAGCTCAATAATTCTAGAAGCAATGAAAAAGCAAAGCGAGAAGATAGATAAGATTAAGACCTCGAGGAAATCACTGTGAAGCTGAGATAGATATATCTTGAAAACATAGAGAAGTATCCGTCCTTCATAAGTTTATAATTTATAATACAATAGTTATTTAAGCATAGGTTCTGAATTCTAAAAGGAGATAATCATTCATTTGGACTTCATAGGCTACCTTATCACAAAGCTTAAGAATGATAATTCTTGGTTGCTTGAAAAACTAGCTGAAATTAATAAGGAGAATCAAGATATGAGCGTGAAATTGTAAAAACTACAGCTATCTACACTAAAGCAAAAGACCTTTTGACCTTTGATTGAAATATATAAGCCAGCACTTTTTTATAAAGACATATCTTCAATGTAAATAAAAACCACGAATGCAGCTCTCTGAAGGGCATATTAAGAGTTAACTTATATTTTTAATAGATTTTAACACTTTTATAAAAGTTAAAATTTCATTTTGCCCAAAAAGATTAGAACTACTCCTGTATTTCTTTTGCAAACTTTATCATCTCCTGTTTAACCTCTGTGATGGTCTTTTCCTCTTCCCCAAGTTCGCTATCTATTTGAGGAAGGTTCTTTTTGACATTTTCAAACTGCACTGCTAAATCTGGGCTGCTTTAATGGATCTTCTCCAAAGCAGCTAGTCTTTCTACTATGATTTGCACATGATCGAACATCTCTATAGACTTCTCAGTCATATGAAACAGGAACTCAATCTTGTTCTTATCATAATTCAGGTCTCTCATAGACTCTATTCTCTGCACAGTTGTCTAAAGCTCTTTATTCAACTCCTTGGCTCTCCCGCCAATATAGTCAATCGATCTAGAGTCTAGCGAATCAACCTTCTCACAGAGTTAGTCCAGAACAGAGAAAAGGTTCATGAACTTGTTAATTGGATTCCACTAGCCTACAATCTTCTCACACTGGTCTAACTGAGAGTCTATGGCCACGAATTTCCTATGAGCCTCTTTTTGCAAGTCAGTCAAATCTGGCACTCCAACTTGCAATTCGATGTCTCCTTCTACCTTCAAGCCCTTAGAGGTAAGGGTCTACTCATTTTAACTTATGGTTGAGGCTAGTGCTTTGTTGACAGCTATCTTGAGCTTCTCCTCACTGTAGTCCTCCATGATATCATCAAAGGCTGTTCGAGTATCCAGCTTTTTAAATGCGTCTGAGAGGATTACATCATGGATCTGCTGCTTCAGAAATTCAATCTCGTTCAACTGCTTTTGAGACTCACTCACTGCAAGAGAATCTTTGTTGTTAGCGCTCAACTGGCTGCTAAGTGCTTCCTCTTTCTCTAGGAATTTGAGTTCTTGTTCGAGGATGTCTAGCTCCTCAGTCAGTCGCTGGAGACGCTGTGAAGGAACTTAGAATTTTTAAGAGGCAAAGTTGAAGGATTCCTCTATTTCTAGTCTCTCTGCAGAGGGTTAGTATTCAAAGACCTCCTCCTCTTGCTTCTTGAAGAATTGATAAGCTGATTGTGCATTTACTTCATCTGAAATGATCTCGTCAACACCAGATCCCTACTCAAGAGTGTTAACACAAAATTCATTATATCTTTTAAAAGATGGCTAATATCATTACCTAGTTATCAGATGCTAGCAGCGAAAGTATGGACTGCTGATTCTAGTCATTAAGTTTGTCAAAATCAAAGTCATCTGTGTCAGTGATAAATACTTCCTTATCCTTATCTTGCTTCACTAAAGTCTTAATTTCAATCATCTCCTATTGGCGCTTGATTTCTCTCTGCTGTCTCTGTTGCTGAAGCATTTCCACTTGACTCCCATACAAAGTTGAGCGTCTATTTAAAGACGATTTCATTAACAAAAAACAATATCTTATAAATGCAGCTAGTTACAATTTAAGATTGGAGAGGGGTTACCATCCGGATTGACAATATTCCTGGAGGAAGAGGCAGTAGAAGAGGGCATGTGAGTGCTCACTCTAGATCTGATAGAGGAAGTAGCTTCAGCCATGCGCTTCTGGAATTGCTCCTCCTCATCGTCCTCAGTTTAAATCTCTAGCTTCTTCTTCATTTCTAATTTAATATAATTTGCTTTAATCTTCACTGTCATCTTATTCTTTCAGCTTATAAAGTTCAAGAAGAATCAAAGAAAAGATTATCTTCTTATAAAATCCTAGAAGCAATATACCACAATTGACTTTCCATGCAACCAAACTGAGCTTTTTATATTCAAATTTATGTTCAAATCGAATTTAAGAATCCTACCACGAATCCTGTTATTAACTTGTTATTATAATATTTCCACGTATTTTAAGCCATGTCAGAACTCTTGAGGATTCGGTTCATGGACAGTGCTCATATCACTCTCTATCAATATGTTACTCTCTCCACTCAATCTCAAAATACTCACATCAATCGATCATTCAATTATTAATGCTATTATATCTCTCTGAGATTAAGTTAGACCCTCTCTGATGCATATTTCCTCTCCTGTGATGCAGATCTCCTCTGTTTTCGAAGCTCTAGTCCACAATTTACTCCTAGATTTATTCCCTTGCCCTAGATTCAGCACTTGCTGACAAATTCTGTGAATGAAGAAAATTGGAATTTTTCTTGCTGCTCTGGAGCACCTTTAGCGGAGTTTCATAGTAAGCGGTGTCATCTTATTAGTTTTGGAGCACCAGATTTCTCTGGCTCTAGCCACTGCCTTCTCTCGTATCCTACTAGCCCTCATTCTGTTGGCTGTTGAGGATTTGCTAGCTTGATTTGCGGAAGTACTCTCTGATCTGTTGTCGCTCTGAGCGTCTCTTCCTGAGCTTGAAGATTATAAACAGGACTGAGAGCAGGATAGTGACGGCTATCAGGACTCCAAACGAAACTATACAGAAATAGGGAATCAGGGTGCCAGTAGGCCTTGGCATTTTTATGTTTCCAGAGTCAGAAGCAGGAGGTAGAATTGTTTCAATTATGGCGTCAGTGTTTTAAGGTTAGTTAGTTTCGTAGGGGATGGGGATCAATGAAATTATCGGATTCTCAAAATAAGGAGTGGAAGAATTTTCTTATATCTGTGGCTCTATGGGAGGGTTTTAAATTTCCATTGCAATTATAAGTATTTATTATTTAAACACGCCTCGTCAAATATCTACTTTCTTTGTTGATAGAGAAAGAAAGAAGTCCAGAGAAATCAAAGTTAATTAAAATGAAAATCTCAAATAGACATAAGAGAAACATGAAAGCTTGATCAAAACATGGCTTGGATAGAATAGAGAGGTGTTGAAGATGAATAGATTCGCAGGCAAAAGCTGAAATGACTTTCTAGACTTCACTTCTTGTAGTTAGGATGATATTCCTCAGGCTCAAATCTGATTAGCATGAAGAAGCAGTCCATGATGAACTTGAAGTTCACAAACGCACACTTGTAAGGCCCCATTTTCTTGGGAACTTTAGGTTTCTCAAGCAGGCCGAGATCTTCATCAGGATACTTCTCTTCCTCTGAAATGCTTGAGCCTTCAGTTAGAGTCCTGCTTTAAACTGTGTTGGCTTAAGCATTATTGTCTTGCTGTTCTTCAGAGTCAAGAGTTGAAGACATCTAAGGAGGTGGTGGTGTGGGGAGAGACTTGATGCCCTTCTTGAAATATACCGAATAGTCCGCCAGCATCTTCGACTCCACTACTTTTCCTCCAAGTTCTCGCACTATTCCTTTGCAGATCTTATCAAACTCATTATGAAGCTAAACATATAATAAACTACTGAGCGTTCTCAAGCTGATCTCTCTCAACCTCTTGAGAAATTACAAAAGAGGAGTTACTTAATGAAAGATGAATTTTTAGAAAACTCATTGAAGTAGAACTTTAGATCTTTGAAGATAGCGGACTTGTACTCTTTGAGCAAAGTCATGACTGACTTTTTGGGCTCGAGGGTGAACTGTTTGAGGTACAACTTCGCTATCAAAATACCGATGTAGTAGAGCTAGTTAACCTCACCTTCCACGTTCAGATCCTAAATGCAAAAATTGCTGAGTTGAATTAAAGATCTTACATAGTGAGTCTGGGTAGTGTCTTTGTTCGAATTAAAATTACAATACTCATGTTGTATTTTAATTGAATTGAACTGAGGGTTGAAGGAGTACTGATAGGCGTTGATGCGACTCAGCTGCTCATGAGAGCTTTGGTGTTTTGAGGATAAGTACTCATTACAATTAAATTACATGAGAGATTATGATCATAGTTCTTGAGAAACTTCTTGCTCTGAATCAAATACTCATAGTCTAAAGAGTATTGGTTTTTATCATGGAATACTGATTACCTGTAGATCTGATGGCCGAAAACTAGTCATCGATGATCACGCAGTCCTGACCAAGCAGAAAAGACTGCTTAGTGTCCTTGAGCTTGAAGTCACTCACGCTCTTGTGCTTCTTGTAGAAAGCATCCTGCTCCTCTTTTCCAAGTGGAGCTATCACAGTCTCACTCCTGTTTTTGAAGTACCTAAAAAGTGCATTTAACTTTTACTTGCGAATTAATTTTGAGGTTGAATATAGGGCAGTATACTATGATAACTTACTTCTCCTCAGGGTCAAGTATCTCAAGCACCTTGAGTATGTATTCCTTGAAGCCATGTGAGTAGACGTAGAAGGTGCAAAAGCTGCTCAAGAACTCTAGCAGCTCTCTCACACCCTACCTCACTACAACAATCAACTTCATTTGTGCTCCTCCCTCCATACCTATATTTTCGGTCAAGCAACTCAAAACCAAAGTAGAAAGAATATTTCGTACTTAGATAGACTCTCTGGTGAGAGGTTTTCTTCACAAAGTTTTCATCAGCGCTGCGCTCATCAATAGAATAGATCAAAGTGTGGTCGACATCAAAGATATATAGAAATAGGATACTTATTGCATAAAAAGCTAAGATAACTGACAGCCTCTTTGCGAGCCCGTTTCTGATAAGAAAGTTGGGAGACTCTCCATCGTTCATAATCTAACTAAACAGCTACACAAATTATAATATGAAAAGATTCTTCTTAAGTAAATAAACAGTTGTAGTCTTAGCTAGTCCTCATCAATGTTTAGTTCCTTTGAATACGCAAGCACGTTTGCGTTGGCCTCTTCAATAGTTTTAGCAAAATTAATATATAAAATATTAAGATTTCGCTTCCTCGGAACTATAAAGAGATTATATATTTTTTGATAAGCTGAATACCTGTTCATCTTAGAATTTTTCAACCTCTCAAAAACCGCAAATGCAAAATGTAAATAGATTTTTAATATAAATTTTAATTTTTTTATTTCTATAATTCCAAAATGTTATCTACTGGTTTATAAATACGTTATATGATTTAATAGCATAAATTCGAACTATTCTATAAACCAAGCATAATTATGATCTCTTAAAATTTTTTGAACCCCATTTGGATTAACTGAAACAAATTTATTCTCAGTACTTGACTTTAGAATCAAGGTATGGAATAGCAGTGTGCTGGAAATTAAATAACCTCTTATAGCTTTCTTCTGTTTTGCGAATTTCATAAGTTTATGAAAACAAATTTCATTCAAATAAATCTAATCATGAGGATCAGACATGAATCTTTCATTAGAGTGTTCTTTCTCAGTTTCATTCTTTCTCTCCTGCATCCTCTCTGTAAGTTCGATGCTCCTATTTGGCCGTCTTACCTATTTGGCATAGACCTTCGCTTTTTCCCTAGCAGAGTTTAGTAAGTTTTGTTGCATCTGCATCTTATTCAGATTCTCAAAAGTTTTGGGCACTAGTTTCCCGAAATTAGAAGTGTTTGAGGGTGATGATTGACTTGTTTGTTGCTGCTGTTGCTATTGACTCAATATCTGGAAAGTATTGAAAGGAAGATTATTATTGTTGTTATTGATGTTACTGGGTTAAGGAAAGTCTGCCTCTTGAGAAGAGGAGAGTTGAGATTGTTGCAAAGAAATTAGCTTTATCTTATTCATAGCGCGAACTTAATCATCATAGCTCATTCTTTGATCTACCTTTTACTTAGCCTTGTTGTAGTCATCGCTTCCTAGATTAGGACCCAAGCCTCCTAGTTTAAGGTAAGGCCCCTTGCCTAAATTTATGTTGTACTCATCCAAGGTGTAAGGTTTGTAAGAATGAGTGGGCGACTACCTCATAAACGGTGAACTTTCGAAAGGCAAGCTTTATTATGACATCTATTGATTCAAGTTTTAAAGTGGAAGAGTTGGAGCTTATTCTACTTTACTGAGTTCTTTCAGATTTATATTTTAACTCTATTTGGGAGCTACTTTTGTGCTTGAGGATTTCTTATTTCGATTGTACTTGCTTGGAATTAATTAGTTAGGTCTGAAATTGACATGGCGCGAGAGCGGATTATTGATCTCTGTCATTTCCTCGTCCTCAGTCATCTCCTATATCGAAGATATAGGTCTTTTCAGATTCTTTATCATAGAAATACTTCCTTTATCGTCCTCAGCATGAATTACGAGTACCTCTTAATTGCTATTAACCTATAACTTTACTTCTTCTCTTTCAGAAAATAATAGAAAACAGACTTATCATGAAAAAGAATGAGAAAAGTCGCCATCTTAAGAGTAATCGTCATCTCCACTTTCTTCCTCATCATCATCATTCTCAGAAAATTGATTCTTGCCCCAGTCTGAGTCTTTATCCTTATCACTATATCTCTCCCCCTTTTTCAAGACAAGCTTTGAATACTTGTCCCTCATCACTTTCTCTTCCTCTTCTTTCATCCTTAATAAAAACTAATGTGAGAGGTGTAAGTCTATACTGCGATGGGATGTCATTTTTTCCCTTCATGTAGCTTTAGTTGTCCTTCAATCGCTCTTCTCTCTCGTTTTTACGATCGTCCTTCTCTCTCTGCTTTTTTATCATCTCTTTGTGCCTCAAACGCTCTTCTTCCTATTGCTATTTCTCAAATTTCTGCTACCTGATTTAGTCCATCATCTCCTTATAGGATAACTGAGGCTTTGGTGGAGCAAAGTTTATTTGAGTCACATTTCAAACATAAGAGAATGGACATATTAATTCCACACTGCATTATTAAATTTCTTAGATCGGCAAGATGACTGGGCTGAGCGAGGGATAAGCTCAGTGAAGTAGGATTCTGATTGACGGCGGTTGATGGAAAGCGAGACAAAGAGGAGAAAAAAGAATTCTCATCTATAGAGCCTCCATTAAAGAGAGCCAGCTGATTATTAGGGATGGTATTGTGTTCATATTAAACGTTTCTTGAGGGATTAAGTTTAGCTTCATTTGGTGGCAGAGCAAGGTAGTTAGACAATTTAATGTCTATAAAATGTCATAATATTAAATACTTATTCATTGTTGTTAGATGATTACTGGTTGGGATTACCTGAATAGTCTTTTTTATCCTACTATCTGAAGTCAGCTGGATTTTGCATTCCAATTTTAGGGAAATTGATTGCCTTTCTCTCAGTTTAGATCAGCGAAGAGGAATCTCTGCCTCTCTAGAAACGCTGAGAATCATTCCTTGCTGATTTCAAAGGTAGAGTGGATTAGTGCTGCAGATTAGCACTTAAGTTTTAATTTTCAGAAGTGCTATTGGAGGATATGATCTACCCAACTCTCACTATCTAAGTATAAATTATAAGAAACTATTTTACAGTATGCAGTTGTAAACAAGAAATATATTGCTCAAAGCTTAATAGAAAATTTAATAAATTTAATAAAAGGAGAAAGTGCAGCTGATTATCCCAATTAAGGAAACACAGGACCCGCACTCTGATTTGCTTGAACTTAACTCTGGTGGCTGTACTGTTGATTAGTCCCAGATTAATCCCCTTAAGATTACCCATTCATCTCTTGCTTTGTAAACTTACTTATCCCAATAATAAATATGCTATTTTTATCTTAAGCAATTTTAGGAAGATTAAAGTTATTTTGGGGCTCTGAGTATCGATTTTTCCTTTGTAGAGAGATTACCGATTAAGATTTAGTCAAGGAGTTCCTCCGAGCGGGCAGTGCCAAAGATGTGGAGGCTTGACTGTTATTCATTTGCCTGGAGGGTACTATGTTATGTTTTTGTAGAGCGAAGCTTTAGAGTGGAGTATTATTTTAAATCGCTTCCATAGATATTAAAAATTATTAAAGTTAAGGAATTATCGGGAATTTGTCTTGCTTTCTTACTGATTTATTTACCTACAGAACAACAAATTTGAGGTTAAGATATATCGAAGAAAAGTCGGAGGAAATCAGAAATATTCCTTCAAATAATTAATCAGGACTGTGTATAAGTGCTAGTGAGGGGTATAGTACGATTTTTAAAGTTGATAATAAATTAAAAAAGGCCTATCTCGATAAATCAGATTATAGTTTATCGCAATTACAAAATCTAACTTCAAAAATGGGAGCAGGAGCAAGCTGTGGCACTATAGTTTGCAAATCGAAAAAGTATTAAAAGCATCCCAACGCAACCATAATTAAGAGACCAGCAGGGAATTTATTGGACTTCTCTAATGAGACTAATTTTGATGAGATGATGGAGCATAATAAAATGCTTAGGACGCTTGATCCTGAGCAAGCAAGAGTTGGAGTGTACTTTTAAAATGACGCATTTCAGCAGTGCCTATAATTTGGAGGAGTGCAAAAACAGCCAAGAATCGGAAAGAGACTAGAAAAGTGGGGAAAGATGGTCGTGTACGGGCTTGATCCAGATATTGCCACCAAAGTCATTGCAGTCAGAAATTAGAGACTTAACGACTAGATTTTTAACTCTTTGTTTAAATTTATCTATGATGAAGATAGTTTTCCACAAGTAGTATGCAATAACAGGGCTAAATAACTTCTTCGAAACTTATCCTTAAAAATTTCTGGCAAGGCTCAGCAAAGGGCCTCCGGTATAATACCGTTGGCTCGCTTGGAAAGTCATCACTAGCAAGTTCTTGAAGCCCATGAAAGGGGCTTACGAAGAGCTGTTACTAAAAGGCGCAAATGGGTTAGTGGCAGAGTAAATCGCAAAAGACTTAGACAGAACATTTCCAGAGCACAAGTACTTCAACAAAGCCTTCTTTGGAGAGCAGGGATAAAATTCTCTCAAAAATATACTCCAAGCATATAGCGTGTATGATGAAAAAGTTTGCTTATTTTTTATAAGTCGGTTACACTCAGAGTATAAACTTCTTGATAGCATTCATACTCTTAGTTAACGGAGGCTAAGAGAAAGATGCGTTTTGGTTCTTTGCCTCACTTAGCAAAACTTCACGAGTAAACTCAGAGCTGCCCAGAATTGAAGGCATACGAGGCTTATTCAAAGATAGATTCCCGTTGCTGAGCTAATACGAGGAGCAGCTTGATTATCTGCTTCGATCTGAATTGCCAGAGTTGCACAAGCACTTTGAGGATATAAACTTTCCTCCAGCCCTTTGGATTTAGAAATGGTTCCTCTCCTTGTTCTTGTATAGTTTCCCCTTTGGATTATGCCTTCGCATCTGGGATAATATACTAGTCCATGGCTCTAATTTTATTATCTTTAAGCATGATTTTTAACTTTTCTTCTCCGCCTTCATCTTCTAAGTGACTATAGGAATTCTGCGTTTAGTCTAGAATGAAATCCTAGAGATGGATATGGGAGGCGTAAATGATTTCTTCAACAAATTTAAGTCCGATAATTATCTCAACACTCCCAATAACTACGAAGCAGTTTCCAAGAAGCCATCGACTCTCCCTCCTGTAGATGCTATAATTGCGGAAAGCTTGAAAGTCAAAATCGATTAAGACACAATCAACCGCATAGGAGAGGAAAATAAGTAAAAGAGAAAGCAGACTAAAAACAAAAGCAAGAAGAAGATTATTAAACTCAACAAGGTAAAAAAGCAAGTGCTCAAAGAAATGCATTAGGAACAGGAATAGAGGAATGAAAGGCAAAGACTTATCGATGATCAAGGGGAGAGAGGGAGAGAGATTCCTGTATAAGAGGAAAAGAAGCAAGCACAGATAGAGTTAGAAGAAACACAGGTGATCTAACTTAAGTAAGAAGGAAAAATGATTATCGAAGACATCGAAGTTCCTCACTACTTTATTTCATATCAATTGCATATCTCCTACTCAGCTGAAGATCAACAAGCCTAGAGTTCAAAGATAGAGAATATGGGTGGCAGCTCTGGAGGTCCTAGAGAGGAAGAGTAGAATTTACAGACTTCTCAAAAAGAGCCTATGGCAACTGAGGAAGCAAAAGCGAATTCTCCATCGAAGCCAAGATTCGTCCCAAATATAGTTAGCTATGAAGAGCCAATGAGGGATCAAAAGCAGTAAAAGGTTTTCGCTCCTAGGAATCCTTCAAGTTAACAGAAGCCTCCTTTTTAGTTTAACAATTCTGCTAAGCTGACTAACGACCAGATAGCTCAGATGCACGCAGGAGCTTTGGCCATCAATAGAAACAATATGGTCTTTGGACAATAGAAACTAAAGGAATATATTGAGCAGAGCTTAAGCCATATACACTCTGTCGAGAACATGTCAGTTTAAAGTATGCATGTGAATGATGTGAGCACAAACAAGCAAATAGACACTCAAATTAACGATGGGGAAGATCGAAGGAGGCATCACTAGTCTTTTTAAATCCCTCTGACAACTGAGAATGAATTTGAGTAGCTCTAGTTAAATTTATTTTCATCTAAATAGTTGAACAAGAGCATAGACTAACTGGACTAGTTAGATTTAATCATCATAATCTATTGTGAGAATATTAAAATTAGATTCCATACAGTTACCTCCAGACGAAAAATAAGTTTCTAAGACTGTAAGAAAGCTGAAAGTAGTCAAAGTAAAGGTCCACAAGAATATCACCAAGGCATCTAGCTCAACAAAATAAGTAGATATTCTACAAAAGATAAGAGAGCAGAATATGGAGTATTATGAAAATTTGTGCCAATTTAAAATTGAATTCTCAAATATAGTTAGTTGACTAATAATCTTCTTAAAAGATGAATGAGTCTAGAATGAGCGTGTAGGTTAACGAATTTCAGAGGCCTTAATCAGGAACTTCAAACAAATCGCAAAAATCACCATCGAAGCTTTAAGTGTTATATCAATCTCTGGATCCATTGCTTAAGTACAGATCAGTGTAAGAAGAACCAAATTAGGAGGATAGAACAAGCTAAAATGATAAGCAAACACATGAAATTGGAATAGAGTAAATAGATCATAAGCATGAAGATATAAGAGAAGCTATCGCAATTTAAGGTGAATAGTGACATCTATTAAATATTTCATTTTTTAGCACGGAGATCTAAGCATACAAGAGCAGTCAATAAATAGGTTTATAGAGAACAGCGACATTTACATTAACGAGTCAAATAGATTATCTAACTTCCCTGACTTCACAAGGAGAGACGCACCCATCAATTCTGATACATTTATCAACTTTGTCGAGAAACTACCTCGCTGATAAAGTGAAAAAGAGTGTGAGAGAAAACAACCTAAACACTCTAATTATATAACAGTATGAATCTAGCTTATTTATAAATAGCTTTTATTTATTTTCAGATTCTTTTTCCCTCATTAAGTTTAATTTTAAAAGTTATCTCCTATATGTGAGGATTAAAGCGATTAGTAGAAATAGAGAAAAATCAAGTTTGATAGCTCAAATTTTAACTTGAAATTAGTTCATGTCAAGTTAATCGGCAACTTCCTCAGTTGAAGCTTTAACCTCCTCTTTAGAGCAACCTAATACAGAAGAGAAGATCTTTTAGAGAAACAACCAAGACTCAGCTTAAAATTAAGTCAGGCTCAAGCCTGCCACAAACTAAGGTATCAGAATATCACTGGAGGTACCCAATACTCCCAGATTCATTCTAACTTTCTTCAAAGAGCAGTATCAAAGCGTAAATGACTTTATAAGCAACATTTGCAGGCAAACTGCATTAGATGAAAGAAGTAAATATCTACTGATGCTTGAGGATTCTGTAATTGTCAACATCGACTCTATTCTCATCTCTAAATTTTAGCTTTTATATTTGGTCTATTCGAGATAATGACAGACTTAGACTTGTTGCTGCAGCATCTCTAATGGAGAACAAAGTTCCTCTTTTAAATAACTAAGGACAAATGACTCAAGCTTATAAAGCTCAGCACGGAACTTCAAGTTGCAAAAATGAAGCAGGGACTTTAATCATTTCGCAGAATGGAGAATAAGATGTTCAGCACCTTAACCCAGAGCTTTAATGCTAGGCAGCCTCAAATTATCCACACTAAGAACCTTCCTCTAGCCCTCACATCTAAATAACACCCATGTTTTCAGCAGATCAAGAGCCAACTTTAGTACCGCTCAGAAATAGACACACTCTAAATATCAACAATCACAATCCGCAAAATCCTAACCCTTAAGTTAATCTTGAACGAAGTGATGTTGACTTAGCACTAAATAGTGAAATTGAGAGCAACTATCATCATGCGTACAGTATGTCAAGTCTTCCTCCTCAGAAAAACTCTCCTTACATACATCTCTTTCGAATGATTACTGCTTACTAGTATCAGCATGTTATTGTTCAGGTGAAATATGCAGCTCTTTAGAATGGATTTGGTGTTGTTCCAGAAACTCAATAGCCAGTTCTTGGAAAAGATCACTCATCAAAGTTGTTCTTCTAGTGTCATTTTAAATCTCGTTAGTGCTAATTCAGATTGGAATTTGTTAGGAAAGTTCCTAATGAACCGTTTAGATTTTTCCGAATAAGAGATGGGCACAATCATAACCTTTTAGATCCCTCCAAGCTTTTTATTGATGAAAAAGAAAGAATCTAGTCTAGGCCAGGAATTTACCAAGCAAATAGTGCAACTGCAAATTCGCAATCTCTCTTAAACTCTAACTCAAAGTTCAGCTTTAATACAAGTTAAACGCACTATCAAAGCTAATCTGCTCCATATAATATCGCACAAACATAGCATCCTAACTAAATAGCACATCGTAGTCCTTAAATCATGTAAAGCCTCTCGAACTACATTCAAAACGGGACTAATAACTTCGACACTTCCAATATATCAAGCTTTATAGATAAGAGCCATCAGCAATTTTAGAACCCAATTAAAATTGAAGATGATGCAGTAAATGCAAATAACTCCACTTAGAGTAGCTCATCAAACACTTAAAGCTTAGAAAGTAATCCATAGATCACCTCTTAAAACAACAGCAGCATATTTAATCAACAAACACAGTAGTAAAAATACCTTTGAAACTCTGAGAAAGGTTGAGGCTAATTCAAGGCTGCGACTACAATCAGATGCTATTTGATTATAAAATCTCAGTTTTGTAGATAGATTAAATTTACCCTAAATAATTCTTAGTGAATTAAGTATCGATATTTTCTTGATGTTGAAAAAATATCTGCTACAGTTGAGGATGTTATTATAATTAATGGGATATAAGTCTGATATTATCAAATGGTTAACTTATCCTAATATTAGAGATATTAATTGAATACAAACCATCTCTTATATCTAAGGTTATCC
>JAJKFJ010006963.1:0-17055 GCA_027382625.1 Tetmemena sp. SeJ-2015
AAGACTCCTAAGTCTACTTAGTTGAAGGCTTTCAAGCTTGGCTTGCTATTATAAATTTCTATTGAGAAGCGCATTGAGAGAAAGCTGCGCCTTTGCTATTAGAATAATTCGTAATTGTTTTGTAAAAATCTCAAGCCAATAGTACTTCTCTATTTTCAAAAACAGCCAATAATTTTCCACTTTACAGTACGATTAAATTGAAAGAGGTGAAACAAAAAGTTAAATAGTGTGAGACAAGTTATTATAAAGCTAATTTAAATTATTGTAAAATGACTCCAGGCTAAAGAGCATTGTTAGGAGGCTTTATCTATCAACTGGTAATTTCAAATGTCAAAAATAATTTCCACTTAAGTCTTTAATTTCCCTCTAACTGACCTTTATAGTTTACAGGATGTTTTTACTTGTGGGGCAACATCTCAGTTTATCTGATCTCTTACTTCCACTAATTCGATTCTTCGCTCACTCTCGAATCAGCTTACATTATCATCCCTCTTGAACAGCTAGGACACATGGCTTTAAACCCCATCACTGCTCATTTCTATCCTAAGATTGGGCCCAAATGGCTTATGGTAGGAGGCACAATCATATCGCTGACAGGCATTTATGCTTCCAGCTTTGTAACTAACTACAGCCTCTTTGTACTACTTTATGGAGTATGCTTTGGAATAGGAATTGGTTCTTCTTATATGGCTCCACTGATGTGTGGATGGGATCACTATCCAGACAGAAAAGGCTTGGTGAGCGGAGTCATTATCGGAGGTTTTGGTTTTGGCAGCTTTAATTAGAAATAAGAATCTATAAATGTTATTAAGCTTCATTTTCAACATCATTAGCACATTCTTGGTAAATCCAGATGATGTAGCACCTTCAATTGAGGTGATGACAGGTGAAACTCGCTAACTTTATTTCGATTAAACAATAGCAAATAGATCTCCTGGCATGCTCAGAAATCTGGTTCTAATTTGGACTATCATGGCAATCGTAGCTGTTATGCTTATAAATCAAAATAAAACACAGTATCAACAAACAGAACAAGAAGGATAAAGTATATCTGATAATTAAAATCAAACTAGAGACATCATAAAATCCAGAGTCTTCAAGCTAATGTGGCTGATGCTCTTCATGTCGATGTGTAAGTTTATATTTCTTTAGTTTAATAACTAACTTAAAGTTTATGGGATGTTCATGGCAAATGCTTTCAAGTCTTTCGGAGAGAAGCATCACTTGGATGACTTGAGTTTAACGATTGCTGGATCCTTAGGCTCTATAATGAATGGACTATCTAGAATCTATTTCCCAATTTTATAAGACAAGCAAGGCTTTGGAAAAGTAAGATACAATTAGTGTTAACTCTTCTAAAGTTGTATAAAATAATCCTGATAATCTAATTCATGTTCTGCACTACAATATTTCTATAATAAAACAGAAGTTATTTTTAGTATATATTTCAGCATAAAAGTAGACAATTTAGCTTTTTATAATTTTAGATATCTCATCTTTGCTAAATGTAATATTATCAATATTTAAGATAGTGGATAATAAATTACTTTACGCTTTTTGGGTGCCTATGAGTTTCTTGTGCCTCGGCGGTCAGTTTTCTCTCTTCCCCACTGCTTGTGTGACTTATTTTGGACTGAAGGCTGGTCCTAAAGTTTACGCAATCTTATTCACAGCAATAGGAAGTTCATCTTACTGTGGGTTCTTGATTTCAACTTAAACTCTCTTTTATTTTAAAGTTAAAAAAATTGCAATTATCTGTTTGAGTTTACTTACTGAATCACCTTGGCTATGTGTTCATTTTTATTCTTTCATCAACCTTTACAGCTCTTTCATACTTAGTTTTTGTATATTTTGTGGAGCCAGAGCTCAATATTCTCCAATCAAAACTTACTATAAATCAGCCATAGGAGAGATAGTCATTATCAAATGCATATTTACAATATCTTTTTTATAATTTTTATATTCATACGCTAAATCTGAGCTTTTGCAAAATGAAGGCGCATTTCCAACTCCAGAGGGCAAAGAAAATTAAGAAAACAACTTAAATCAAGGCAAAGCTTAGAAAGAGGGATTGCAATCAAAAATTATATAACTCCAAAACCTTTAGGAAAATAATTATCTCGTAATTTTTTCCAAATAAATAAAATATTGAAGCAGCAGATCCTTAAAGTTACGCATTTAAGATCAATAAATAAGAATAGCCCCAACAAAGTAGTAATAAAGTTAAATATTAGCAGTTTCAGGAAGATGAGCAACAAGTTTTATCCGAAGAAGATCAACCCTGACAAGAATTATATGAATATATTGCTATCAAATTTACGAATTTACTTCTTATTAGCAATGGAGATAAATTTTGAAATTAAAATAAACAAATCAATACTTCTTCATTATCACAATCTTGCTCAATCATATTTTGTTTTTATTAAAATTACCCAGAGTTAAGTTAAGGGCAGCATTATTTCTTTCTGAATATGTAGAGTCCTTATGCTTGGACTCATATTCTCTACTAGTAATATCTTTTAGCAAAGATTATTTCTAATTTTATAATAAAAATTAACATTTTATAAAGATTCGTTCTGATTTTGGACAATTGTTGATTGTAATCTCACATGATAACCTTACTTTGCTCTAATTGTTTTCATTCTAAATGGACTTTCTCTTCCATCTGTAATGCTATCAAAAGCCTTAGAGTCATAATGCGTAGATTACAAGTGAATTCAAAAATGTAAAGAAATAAAATTAGACTTCCTTATTTACTTAAGACTCTGTCGATGCTAAATTTAGAGCTTGTTTTGTCTTTCCGATTCTACTAGTCTTCCAATCTATCAAGGATAGAATCTAACTTTGGAGACTGATTTCTAGAGTGCCTCAAAATAAAAGTTAAAATATTTTAATCTTAGATTAAATTTAAAGTTTTAGATTCTAACATTTTCGATCCATAGTCTCCTCCAGATGTGAAGTAAATATCTGGAGATCTTAATTACAAATTCTCACCATTAATCCTTCCAGAGGTACTGTTAAGAAAAAACTGTCCCTTTAGGGAGTTGCTGTTCCTACTATGGAGACCTTCTTTACTTTGGATACCCATTGGACTCATCTCCAATCTCACCAGAGACTGGTCCTTAATTTCAAGTTTGGATTCAGTCTTTTCTTCTAAGACTCTACTCAGGGCACTCGAGTGTTTTTAGTAGTATCCGTAGCTATCATCTGTTCTTGATTAAGTTAAGAATGAGTCCTTAAGCCTGCTTGAATGAGGATTCATGGTTGATAGTACTGACTACAGTCTCTTTCCATTTCTTTGAGCTTAAACTATTTCTTTAATCTAGGTTATAAGTTTTTCGTCATCTATATTGCTTAGATCAAACTGATTAAGTTGATGTCTGAGCTTTGGTATAGTAAGCACTAGTTTTATATTCTTAAAATCCTCTTCTTTTATAGATAAGATGGCTCTTAATCTTAGTATTGTTTCTTCATTGACTGTTAACTCTAAGATAATAATCATATTTAATAAGTAATTATATTTCATTTAACTCCATTTGGAGCATTTCTTTTTACTTCTAGAATTAATTTTCTTGCTCATCCAAACTTTGCACATACTCGTCATGTAGCTCCTTAAATCTTTCGTCTTGCCTCCCTTAATCGGCTTCACAAGCTTTTGTGAGTATTCTATTTTCTCTTTGTAGATTCTAATTTTCTGTCTGCAGATTATCAAAATCTCTTTAGTGAATTCCAATCAAAAGCTTATTGCAATAATACTATGAATTTCAATTATCTATGCTTGCATTGCTCTATTTCAAATTCTCGAGCAGAAAGCTTGGCCTCGAGTTCTTTCAGTTTTACGATATACATTTTTGGTAAAAGGGAAGATTCAATTATAGTTAATAAAATTCAAAAAGAAATCTTTTAAGTTTAAGATTCATTATAAAATTATTTATGGTTATAATATCTGCTCTTAATACTCTGAAGAGAGTCTCAAATGATTTGAGTAAAAGCCAAAAGGCTTCTTGAAATGGCTGGAGGATAATCTAAGCATGTCTTTCTCAGTTATTTCTAGTACAGTTTTGATATTTATTTGCTGCTCTTTCTCTAAGTCTAATAGCTCTTCATCTTTCTCTTTGAGCCTACTTTCTTAAAGTATGGCTTCAATTATTCTCTCCCTCGATATCATATGCCGCTCTTACTCCTGGTTTATTTTCATCAGTCTGTCTACTTCTTTCCTCATTTTAGTCCATTCATCCCTCATATATTTTATTGTTTATATATTAAATCTTATATCATAATGAAGAATTGCTTTGTTAAACTGGTCATTTCATTTTCAAATTGCTCTCTCAATTATTAGAAGATATACTCTGCTGTCACTTTTAGTTTAGCCTTTGCAATAAACTCTACTTGTCTGAATTGTATCTCAAATGATCTTCTTATTTTGTGAAGAGATTCAATGAACTTCATTCTCTCAAAAGTCAAAAGACCAAGAGCTGAAATTTCTTCATTTGCTTCTATTATAGGCCTTTTTTACTTTTTCTCAAGGAAATCCTTAAATTTAGAAGACAGATTCGCAGAATTCAGAAGCAAATATTTCTCAACTTCGTCAATTCTAGAATCTAGGCCAATCTGTTCATGCGAGTTTGTAAAATACTCATCTTAACTTTGTTCTTCTTCATTAGACTATATATCTTGACTCTGGTCGTTGTTACTTTTTAATATAGTTTCTTAAGAGTCTTCTCCATATTCAGAATAGATTATATCTTTGACGTCGAATTATTTTTCTTAACGCTTATCTAACTCTTATAATTATTGCCCAAGTGTATCCGAGGGATTCCCTTTTTTCTTAAAATCATTGAGTATCCATAATAAGAATTATATTCTCAATTTTTAGTATCAATATTTTCAAAGAATAAAATTAAATTACTCATGATCGCATTTCTTCCCTATTAAATTCAATTAAAATAAACTAATTTCCTCTCTTCTTATACTTTAATTTTAGCAATAATTTGGTCTTAGCCATAGATTTATAAGTTAAATCATTTTTAGGATCTTAGATCTGGCCTTAATTTTAATCAACTAAACTCTTATTTTTAAGTTTATTCGGATTAAAAAATTGCTAGTAAAAATTCTCAGCCTAAATTGTATCTATATAGTTCATGGAAGATAGAGATCCAAAGTTTTTATCTAGATTATTCATTAGGAATTCCTCCTCATTTATAAGATCTTTATTCTCTTATGAAAAACTTTATTCAATTGCCAACTCATCTTAAATAATTAAAAATACTCTAATAAATTTAATTTTAGTATTTTATTTGAAGAAATTAATTAATATGCTTTAAGATTTTACTAAAATCATAGGTATAACCATGTAATTTACTTTTTAAATTTTTAGGTGAAATTTTAAATATATTCAAATCCCTATCTATTGTTAATTAGAATGAATTTAATTTTAAATGATCTGAATTATCAGGGTCTTAAATGCTTTCTATCGACTCAGTTTCATTCTTTATTTCTGTTTACTTTTTTCGATCTGTAGTTGACTAAATTTTACGAGAATTTAAGTTTAGCTGAGGTAAAAACGTATTATGTGCTTTAACCATATTAGTATCATTTCTCTAAGAATGATAGGGTATTGATGTATTTCGTTAATTCATCAAACAATCTTCTTTCAATAAAATTATTTACATTTTTTGCGAACAATAAATCTGTCTTGAATTATTGATTGAAGAAACATATATTTATTCATTTCTAATACATTCTGAAAATATTAGCTCTTACACTTTTATTTTCTATCTTTAACACAAATTTAAATAAAATATTATGAAGAAAAAATAATTTTTTCAACATTTCAATAACTTAAAGAATCTACCCTTATATTTTTCCCTCAAAGAAATAATTTAAATGAGTTTTATCTTTTGTATAATTTAAAAATGTGATAGTGATTATTCTAATTTGCTTCAGTTCATTTATTCATACCTTCTCTGTTAATAGTTGAGATTATTGGCATCCCTTCCTTAAGAAAAAGTTTCTAATGACACCTGACTACTACCATTAAGCTTCATATTTTGAGATTAGTTTCTTTGAGAATAACTCTCCCCATTTGCATTTGAACTTCTTTCCTGTAGAATTCTTTCAGTTCTTTTAGCTAGCTAAGGTTTGAAAGTGCAGTTCCTGTCTATAGAGTGCTCCTGACGCTATCTCTCCTTCTTCTGCTCTATCACAGCCATTTGAGAGTAGAGTTTCTCCCCTAAACTACTTACACTCTGCACTTGATTCAAGTTTTCATTTCTTTCATAAGCCTTTGCAAGTTTACTTGAGGCAGTCACTCTCTAAGGCTTGAAGTCGCAACTATTTTACTGCTAAATATGCTTAATGTGCATCTCCTTCTTTTCTATGAAGTCTTTATTCCTGTCTATGACGTTCTTTTCTACTTAGTATTTATTATTAGTGTGAGGGGTAAATGAATACCCTTGCTCCTTGAAAACTTTATCCCTTAGCTCTTCTTGTTTCTTCCACTTTTCCTTGCTCTAAATATACAATCTTTGATGAGGGTTAGTGCCCAATATTTAATAAATAAACCATAGTTGAAGAGTGATGAGATGATTCTGTCTAAACTGCAGAACTGTTAATATCTTCATTAATCTGATAACCAGTTTTAATTCCATCTTCATACTGAGTATTGTCCACGCTCATTCTCTTAGCTCTTGCGCTTTTCGTTTATAGAGTCAACTAACACAACTTTTACTCTTCCTTAATCAGTTCATTTCTCTTATCCTATATTTTCTTCTCTCTATCTTTCCATTCCTCATATAGTCTAGCTGTTCTTTGCTGGCTAGATTCTTGCCTTTGACTAAAATACAGTAATATTTAAATTTGACCCATTTATCTATCTTTAGATTTCGAGATACGCGAAGGCTGAAAGGGATGGCTTTCTTTGAACTTTTATTCGTATTCATTTTCAATTTTGACTAGTGATCTTATTTTCTGTTCATGTTCCTAATGAAGCCGAGTAAATGGATCTTCATTCTCAGTAACATGTTTTCTAGCTGAGTGAATTTAGGCAGTCTATTTAATTTCTGGATGGAAGGTGCATTGATTAAGTAAAATATAATGGCAAGATAGATTAACCTCGGCATGATCTTTGATGGTTTGCAGACTCTTGATGAATTTATCCTTGACTTCTGCTTCCTTATATAGCCTATCAAAGAGCTATTCTTAATCACAATAGTCGATAGCCATCTTCTGAGCTACTAGCTCTTTTGATTTTAAGTTTGTCTCAGGCTTGAAAGTGCAATCCTTAAGCTCCTCTTGCTCTCTTTGCAGTTAAACTAGCTCAGGATTGAATTTCTTAGTAGATTTAGAGAGTCTATCGAATAAAAAAGGATCTTCTCTCTAAGTCTATGCTAAGTGTGGTGGAATTTAATTTGAAAGAGGATTGCTAGCATTGGTAAGATTGGAACCCCTAGCTGATTAAGCTGCTGGCGAGGCAAATGTACTTTGCATAAATCCAACTTGCGAAGAAGTGCCACTTGCTTGCAAATTAGGATGGAAAGTGCAACTTCTAAGCTCCTCTTACTCTTTAATGACGCTATTGATTACCTATTTTTGAGTTTTCCTTTCCGCTTCTTTGTGAAGTCTCTCATAGACTGGAACTGATTCGTCTTAGAAATTGTAAGTCATAGCTTGGAAAAGAGCTGTCTTTGGCCTCTCATTTCCATTCTTATTTAATCCCTCTTAGCTCTAGTTATTAATTAGCTTCGACCTGCTCTTAGAGTTGTTGTTCCTCAGAGGCTGAATTTGATTGAGAGATATCTGATTTCTCTTTTTGGTCTATAGCTCTAGAATATTCTTTTCATGCGCTATAGTTTCATTCTCCCTTTGTAGAATTGTGATATACTCCCTAATTTTCTCGTTTTCTTCTAGCAAATTGCCAAAAGAGTAAACCATCTTCCACCTATTAAGCGCCTTCACCAAATTACTCTAGTTCACTCGCTCTCTCACTCTCACTATTTTCATTAACTTCTGGGAAAGAGAGGAGTTTTACTTGGTTGACCAAGTATTGTAAAGTTTCTAGGCTATATCGTAGTACTCGTTAGCAGTCAGGCTTTTCAGAAAATCTGCCAGACTGAAAATGGCTCTAGTTTCAAACATCACCTGAGAATCATCATTTAATTAGCTTAAAGAAGCATTTAAGTTTAATCTTAGTTAACTAGAATAAATATTTTTTATCCATAAATTGCAACCATCCGGGTCATTGTAATCATGTTGATTGTTTCGATTTGAGTTAAAGTTCGCTGTATCTTCGAATTGTTCATAAAATTGTAAATATTTAGAGAGAGTCTCTGATTCCTAGGAATTATCGACAACGTGGTGCTCAATTAGGTAACTTAGAAAACTTTCTATTTATGTCTAGTCTTGATAAGAATCAGCTAAATTCTGATTGGCCATTCTTTGAAAAGCAGAGGACATTTCAAGTAATATAAATAATTAAAATTCAATTTTAACAGTCTCTTTACAAGTATAAAATTTATTCAAATAAAGGGCAATCAGATCCCCATACTTGCTAATATCAATCCTATTTTTTTCAAGTAAGCACATGAAAATGATGTGCTAATTTTCGACACTTATTTTCATTTTTAGGTATGATTGCAACAAATAAATTAATATTGATCAATAAAAATAATTATCTATGATTATCATACTGCATACTTCTGAGTCCACTCCCTTGCGATAGCATCGAATTAAGGTCTATCATTTCTATATAGATTAGCTATTTCAGGTACAAGTTAGGTATCAGGATCAGCCTTTGACAGTAAAGCTCTAACCGTGCCGAGGACTACTCCAATAGTAATTTGTGGACTCCAATGTTCCTTAAGTATCTGCAAGCAAATGTCTCCATCAGTTCCAATGCTTGGGTGATAAATCTTGGTTTGAAACACGCACTTGGGAGCTTTGAATGGGTAGTCGCTTGGGAAAATGATGCTTATGTAGAAAGTTCCTCCTGCATATGGGGAATCCTCAGGCCCCTTGATTTTGCCTTACCAGATATGGAGATTACTTTCATTCATTGGACCTGCTTCGCAGTTTGGGTCAGGGTTGTTTTGGAGTTCTATAATTTCCTTTTGAAGTCTTTTGAGAGCCATTATTTTTCTGATCAATAGATGCGCAGATGTTTATATTTTAAAATTTGCTTTTAATAAATTAAAGTGCCAAAAAGAATGGGAAATAAATGATAATTTTTGATAGGATTAATTATAAAATATATTATCATTAATTTCAGAATAGCATATTTTTGAGTAGCTTTTTTATTATTAATTAGATTTTAATTATAAATTAAACGAGCAAGGGATTATAAATTCATATTTCGACCAACTATTCTCTTTCTCTATTAATCAGAAAATATTTTGCAAACAATTCTATTTATCTTGAATATAAAATATTCCTAATTTAAATTTATCGATTTAAAAAGCAAAAAGCGCACAATAGTCTTTATTATTCGTGCATAACTTAATTCTAATCTTAATGAATTGTAAGATAAAGTATAGCAAGATTCCAGCAAATTAAGAATTATATCTGTTAATTTCAAAATGTCCGCAACCCATCCTCATTTCCATCATGGTGCATTCAAATTAATTTTATCTTTCTAAACATATTTACAAATAATTTCTTTTAATGAAAAAATTTAATTTTATTATAGAGCATAGAATTAAGTAAACAGCAAACTCACCACATTAAAAGAAAATGTGTCCTCAGAGAGAGCACCTTACTCCACAAAGAATCAAAATCTGGCCAAATACATCTAAAGAAGCCCAAATAGCCAGCCCTAAAATAACTTAAAATAATCACAGAAAGGAATCACTTGCAAGTCATCCAGAAATTTCAGATTACTAAATATTTTTTCATTTATAAATTTGTAGAAGCCTACTCTAATTTTCTAATCCTAGAATTCATAATAAGATCGCAACAACACGAACAACTCCTCTATGCAGAGAAATAAAAATTCATTGTAATCCTAAAACAGTCAGAGTACTCACTACACAAGCATTAAGTAAACTACCATATAAAATTCTAGAAATCAGGTCAAAGCCAATTGCAATGTGCCTCACCCTTCTACATAGTATGCTATAAATTACAAAATATTTATTTTTTGCTTCTAGGCTTTTCAAAATCTATCCACAAGGGAATTTAAATACTTCAAATTCTAATAACCTCATTTACCAAACAACTAATAACGTTATGCAGGAGACTTAGGTGAAGGAGAGTTCAATAAACTAGAAAAAATAATCTACAACCACAATATTCCAATCTTCTTAAAATTAAAAGCAATAACATCAACCTGGCTTGCCAAAAGAAAGAAGGAAAGAATCTAACAGTGCTCTTTCATTTCTTCCAAAGCAGTCCATCTTAAGACAAGAAAATTCTCAATAAGAAGCCAATAGTAAGCAAATTTACGAGGATAATACTAATCACCAAGTAAATTTCGGCGGGAATATCCTACAAGAATAGAACACCAACGTTAATCAATATAATAAATATAATTAAAAAAAATAAGATACATAAAAATTTGGATTTATAAACGAAGCAAACATTATTCTGCAAAGCTTCATTGAATCTATTTATATTATTTAATCAATAAGATAGAGACAGAATTCAGATGTATCCCTTAGATGAGATGCTTATTCGCTTGTAAGATGAGTAAGAAGAAATTAATGGGTAGATTGCAATTTCTTTAAGACTATAGAAGAATACTCAAAATAAACTGATAACCAACAAAGATAAGCCCCGAATGTGGTAAATGCCTCAGCAGCTTATAAAATAGAAAAGAAACAGCAAAAGTATTTCAGAGCAAGAACATTTCTTTTACACTACTACTTCATAGAGATAAGAAACTGAGCATATAGGAGCCATCTCTTCCATCATAGAGCAAAGTGACTTTTCTTAGATTTTGCATCCCATGAGTTAAGATGACAGAAGAAATGATATTGACTTAGAATAGGATTATGGCCAAATTAAAAGAGCGAACTATCTTAATGGATAAGAAAAAAATAAGCACGAAGCTTATCAACGAATAATAACTGACGAGTCTTTGATTCAATAGCAAATAGATAAACTATTAATGCCTGCAAGTTTAAATCTAGTTTCAATTATGTCTTTGAAAGGATATTTTTTAGATTAAATTATTTTTTAAGATTAATATCTTAGTTTATTTTGCAGTAAAAAAGGCCTATGCTTCCTTGCGAGACTCCTCCCGACCCATATGATCTCTATTTTGAGAAAATTTCTCGCTTTACAAACAGTAAGCTAGACTAATTCTAAAATTAATTTTCAAACAACAAGAACCTTCAACCAGAATAAGATGATTCAACTATGTTCCACTATGTTGACGAGCACTCGACTGTATTGAGAAGGAAATTCAAGGGCAAGATAAAAAGTATGGATTCGCAGGCCATCTAAGAAGTGACCAGACTCTAGCTAAACTAAAAGGATAAGAACCAAGTAGCAAAGAAGATATACACTTCTTAGTACAGAGATCATATTATGACTGAGGACTAATAAAAATTGAATACTCACGTCCTTGGAAGCAAAAAGGCAGAGACAGTAAAAAATGGGAAGATGCTCAAGAGTTAATCTCTGATCTCTCAAATGTTCAAAACATTTTAGGCTCCTTCGAAATCCACTTGTGAAAATCTGAAAACTAGATATTAGAATGAATCTGAAATTTCTACTTAAAAATGCATGTCGAATTCGAAAGAGATACACAACGGACAAGAAACTAATAAAATATTTAGCAGACTGAGCTCTGCACTCATTTCTCCTACTTAACTAAAAGCTGAATAGCAATTGGCATTTAAAACAACTAACTAGAAAACGTAAAGAGTGTAAGCAAGAAAATTAAATCAAAGTCCAGTTCAAATATTTGACTATATTGGGAATGGTAAAAGTACCTCCAAGAAAAGAACAAACGGGTCTAATGACAGTAGGAGATCTAATAATTCTAAGAATAAGAAGGCGACTAATAAGATATCGACTATTTATGGGGATCATACTTTTACTCTGATTGAGAATGATTCTTAGATATGAAGTAGCTGATAATTAAATTTGTTTTTCTATTTCCAATTTAAATAAATAGTTTTGAGAGTTAATTATGGCTGTCTATATTTAAAGAAGAAAAATAAAATCCTTTTAAGATTATGAAATTATTGTACATGAACAAAGAACCTTATAAATCATCTTTTAATCTATTTATGCTATTTCATAGCAAGAGCTTGTAGCTTCTTGAAGAGTTCTTCAAATTAATTCTTAAACTATAATTAAACAAAAAATTTAAAGCCCCGCTTACAACAAAGTGAGTTTGGAACAAAAAGAGGAAATTATTTGGCTTTTAATTTGTTCTATTCTGTTGAAGTACTTTAAAATTTAAATTTTTAGATTTATGATAAATTCTAAAGCTGGCAAAAGGCGTACTACTTCTCAGATTGAACTGCCTATTTTAACTATCCTTTTCAAGGATAAGCAAAGATGTAAAGTGTACTCAGGATGTAATTATCTCAGGTGTTAAATATTTATTTTTGTAACCTGCTTTATTGTCCTTAATTCTGCTATTTATCCTTAAATTCTTATACTAAGGATAGTATTTAATCAAGAATTTATTTTGCTTGTCATTTAGAACAATTGGATTATCATACTTATTCACTTTATCGTTGTAATAGTACCCTTTCATCTGAAAAAATGATTGGCCCATCCCAAAGCAAGGATCTTTTATACCTTTGAAACTTATTTCTATCTTTTTAGGTTTATTTGAATTATTCTGACTCTTAGACGCAGAATAATATCTTCTATCCTATTTGTACATTTGATCTTTAGGCCATTACTCTTGGTATTGGTGTTATTCATATTATTCCTAATATATGGGAATTCGGTAATTGGGTGCGTAGTTATACTCTTCTTCTACGATATCATAATCTTATTCATAATATCCATCCTCTTCCTCACCATACTCATCATAATCTTGATATTTCTAGAAATCATTTTGAGCAGCTAAAAATTTTCTCAAATCACTACGTAAAATCTCATTAGCCTGCAACTATTTATTAAATAGCTTAAGGATCTTCAAGAGCTTTAAATCCTCCTCTACCTTTTAAACTTTCCTAGGGAGTATTTGAGTTTGCGCAACTTTTTTATCTAGACTCTAGTTCTATAAACTGGAATCACGATTCTGATCTAAATATTTTTATTTAAACTAAAAGTCAAATTTTTCTTAAGTAATTAAGGATCTATAGAATAATGGTTATAACTTTGATATTTTTGCAACATCTATTCATTTTAGTCACCTTTATATTTTTCATTATAAAATTTTTAATAAGCTTCTTACTCAACTTAAAATAGAATATATTTGATAAAAATAAATTTACTGTAAAATTAAAATTATAGCAAATATATTTTTGATCGTCGCTCAGATTATTTGCAATAAGAGTTTAGCCACAATGACAGCAAGTAGGCTTGCCAAATTCATCTGAAACAGGCATCATAATATAGCCTTTGTACTCAACCATTCTCCAATTCTATTTCGGAGAAGTACTCTCTTGCTTGAGTTGCATTTGAGTTTAACTTTCCTGATAAGTTTGATTCCTCATTTCAAGATCTTATTTTGACCTAAAGAAGTATAATTACACTTATAAACCTAAACAATCATTTACATTATTCTATCTTATTTAGAAGAGTACCTCGCATCAGTGGTTATTTGTTCTTTTTCTTCCTCTTCAAGTATGTCAAAATCCTGAGGCTGAAAATCCTCTTCTTGCTGCATTTAAGAAACTGAGCAATTAAAAGTAGGGAAAGTGGTTGGATGAAAGTTCTCATACTTTATCTACTTTGCGGGATGGGTTGAAGTAAGATTTTACATTTTAATAATGATTAATCTAGAGAGTTTAGTCAATTATATATGGAGACAGAATTTATATGTAAGCAGATTTAAAGAATCTAATTGTTACCTCAATTAATTTAATAGAGATAAATCTAAGTTATTCAAAATAAGTTTATTATAGAGTTAACTACTAAATCTTATATTCTCAATGCAAGATTCACTCGCAAAATAAAAATATTTCTGCATTAAGAGAAACTAAAACAATCACTTAACTTCGTTTAAAAGTCTCCGATTTTATTTCCACTGGTTCATACATATAGTTTGAAGCTTAGGAAATAACCTAAGGTACTAATCCTTGTACTGAGGATAGTAATAGAGCAAGAAAGCTAATTAATCTTGATCTAGGACTGGTGGATTTCTGATATCATCCACTTTCTGGCCTTTATTCTTTCCCAAAAGCATAAAAAAGGAATAAGGCATCCCAAAGCAAGGATCTTCTATTCCTTCCAAGTCAATTTCAGTTTCCTTAAATACATTTAGTTGAACCTAGTGCGAAGATTTATCCCTCTATATCTGTTCTCGCATATTAAATTGTGTAATATGCTCTAAATTGATGATATATAGAGTGTAGAGATCTGCCGCCATAACTTGCCATTCATGTTTAAGAAGCCCTTCCAAAGTCTAACTAGCATGTAATTATATAATTTTCCATGTTAAAGTATAATTGAGGGATTAAAATCAACAAACTTCACTCATCTTAAAGCATGACTCTGCTCTTTAAAAGTTTCAGTAGGTAATGTGATCTTTCTTTCTAGAATTCTAATAGATAATTATTTGAAATCAAGTTTTAAAATTGGCTACAACTAGAAGTTCAGCTAATTAGTTTAACAATAATTTAACACTTTTATATTATTTTTATTACCTTCGGGCCCCTTAATTCTATTAATGATTATATCTGTTTTTATTAGTTATTCTGAGGGACTGCTTATTGTTATTGTTATTTCTTTTGATTTTCATGATTATAATTCTGTAGGTTGACTCTCTCCCTGACAATAGATTGCTTTTTCTCTTCTGGTAGCTTAGAATTTCTTCTCCTTGATCTTAATCTATTTTTCCACTGTTCATAATTTTATTATCGAGGAATTTCTCTAACCTCTTAGTTTCTCTTAATTTCTTCAAGTTAAGGTAGTTGTGGGATATTGTTCACAAAGATTGGATTCTTTTTAACTACCTAAGTTGAGAATACTTGGGTATCTAAATGTAAAGAAGAAGAGCCAACTCTTTCTATAGCATCCACTATCAGATCCTATTCAAAAGTGTATTCTACATTACAATAAATAGCAACAATGCTTTTTTTATGTAAATAAATTATGAAAATAGGTTTAGATAAATATAATGAC
This sequence comes from Tetmemena sp. SeJ-2015, assembly GCA_027382625.1. Taxonomy (NCBI): domain Eukaryota; phylum Ciliophora; class Spirotrichea; order Sporadotrichida; family Oxytrichidae; genus Tetmemena; species Tetmemena sp. SeJ-2015. The sequence goes on from JAJKFJ010006963.1 coordinate 15,250, forward strand.
TTCCAAATTTATTTTTGAAATATTTCTAAGGTTAAGCTTCTGAGGCGGATGCTGGAATTGTCTAACCGCAATTACAGCAAGCTGGATTTCCTAAGCAATCAAAAACTGGCATCATGATGTAACCCTTTATAATTAATAATCTAATAATAAAATTTATGAAATCCTTGTACTCAACCATCATCCATTTATACTAATTTATTTAGTCAAATGGTTATTGTCTGCCATTTTTTCTACTCTGATCTCTGACATTTGATGGAAGGTATGAATTTTGGTGTTTTATTTCCTCTTAGGTATAAATGAATTCTTGAGGCTAAAAAGTTTAAAAGTCTCCCTGGTTGATATCGAAGTTCATTCCTGGAACTATTCTGGGCTAAAATTGAGAAGGATGTTGCATTAGGGTGAGAAAGATGGAGGAGTAAATATAATAATTCTATTAAGTATTAAATTTATATAGTTTTACTTTTCAGAATATTTGTTGTTATTTTACACAAGGAACTTTCTATTTAAAAAATACGAATAGTTGTGGTTTCATTTATCATTTTAAATGAGACAAATCTTGAGAAAATTGATATATATAAATATAAAATTATCATTGAATTAATCATAAATAATTTAAAGACTATTAAAATTTATAAAGGAATGATATTCATATTGAATTTATTAAAATCTGATAAACTATGAAAGGTAAGTAAATAAATTATGGATAGGAGAAAACAAGATAAACTAATATATAATTGTTTAAATTATCTTGAAATTATACTTTTCTTTTCATTATCCCTTTAGACTAGAAGGAAATTCCTCCTAATATCTAAATATCTTACTTTCAATAGTATTTTTAAAGTGTATCTGTTTTATTTTTTTCGGATTTAGTATTTTTTTTAAAATTTCAAATCTTTAAAAATAATTCTATATTAGAACTTGAAAAGAATTTGTATACAAAATTTATGAAAAATCTGCAAAAATATAAAAGTAATTGTGAATTTAAGATGTTTAATCCTCATTTTAATAAGTTGAAGCCTTTAAACATATGCTCTAACTGAAGTATAAAACATCAGGCTTAATTCTTACTCAAATAGATAAAGTTCCTACCAATACTAATTAATCTATTGCCTCATAGGTATGATGAACCTTCTCTTGTAAAATCAATACAATTTTGTACTCGCCTGAATCTATATTTTCTAAATATGATTCTTAGGTTAGGTCATTCCAGCACTCATTTGATTCTAATATTCCTATTTTAAATTCAGCCAGAATCTAATAATCATAATCATTCTTGTAATCAGAATGAGAGAGATTTTCATTATAATAAAAAGCGGCAAGTACAAGTCGGAGGTTTCCTGAACTGTTTGGATATGTACTTTTAATTTAGGCAACCCTTATTGCAACTTATTTTTTGGATCTCGATATTGAATATTTAGCAGGGCCTTAGAGTTAAATTTTTCCTTTTTCAAAATATTATATCTTATCAAAAACTTTTTCGTCTGAATTTCTCCATTTTTAATTTCTGAATGTGAACAACCTAAGAACTATTTTATAAGGCTTCTTATATTCAAAACCCCATTATATGATAAGAAAGTGAAAATAAGTTGTGTATAATTAATTTCTTTATTATAGTTAAAATTTAAATGAAAATCGGAATTAAATTAAAACAATAAATGAGGAGTTGTAAAATGTTGGCAGTTAAATTGTAAAGAAGGTAGTCCAATATGGGGCTTGTTCGATAGCTCTTCAAATTATAAGATGAGTTTGTTCTTCCACCATTACGATAGGAGGTACCAGTGAAGAGATATTGATGTCTTTGACTCC
>JAJKFJ010006973.1:0-17038 GCA_027382625.1 Tetmemena sp. SeJ-2015
AAGTTTTGCCTGAGGCTGTTGGCATATGGCATTGGACTAAACTTTTTTCACAAGAGAGGACGCAAGCGGCAATCATTGCTTAATACTAATTATGTTTGTAGTCATCGCAAGCAGACTCAAGCTTTAATGATATTTCAGTCATCATTTCAACTGAAATTTTCTTTTCACATTTGTACTATTGAAGTATTGGCTCCATGTGCTTCTCGACTTTGTCTTTCAGCTAATTTGATTTAATTGATTTGCTAGAGTTATTAGAGAGTAGTTTAGTTGTTTCCTTAAGCCAGAGCTATTCATCCAATATAAAAACAGTTTCCATGTCTTCCACATCAAGGCTAATCATTTATTGCAAAACCACAAATAGTCTTTCCAAAGGTAACTATATCTTTTCTTTTGAAAGTACAAAGGTAAAGATTATCTCTTTTTGGTAAAACAAGTTCAAATAGTCTTTGATAATCAAACAAGGGTCTTGAGTTACTTAGGCTTTCCCAAAAAGACAAATTATTTTTTCTCTAATTTCTTTGTCTTGTATCTCATGAAGTTTAAGTAATTGCTGAGGCCAAAGAAAATTTTGAGGATTCTCAGATATCACTTTAATTTCTGATTTTGAAAGTCCTAAGTTTTTCAAATGCAACTATAGCGATTGCATGCTGAACTCATCAAATTTAAAGTTCTTTATGATTGTTGGATGGTACTGAACTAAATTTCCACAAATCGAAGGTGAGAGTGGAAGGTTTTTGTCTTTTAGATACTTAAATAGAGAAAGAATCATTCCTCTATATAAGCTCAAGTTTTCTTCTGGAACAAGGATAGGAATATCATTTTTATTTAGATGTGGATAAAGAGTTTCAAATAAAGTCCTTCCCTCTAAAATAAGATTTGGTAATTCTTCGCATGCGTTGAAATGAATTTTGATTACTTAGTCTGTTGAATATCCTTAGAGGAATATTTTAAGTTTTTCTAAATCCCTTTTTGCAAATAGCTCATTTAAATTTTTTTGTTCAATCATTAATTGTTCCTCTTGACAGTTTTCAAAAAATGTAGGGTCATGATCGAAGATCTTCATAAGTTGTTTTTAAACTTGAATTTTGAATTTCTTTTCGAAGGTAGTGAAATTTTCTAGTACATACCAAGAAACTTTGGCTTAAGAGTGGATGAGATTTGAATTATCAAGTGGAGAAATTTCCAATTCTTTTTCTGAATTTATCAATTTCAATTTTGACTCTTTGTCTTCCTCATAGAGATCATTGAGAAATTCTAAGAGATCACTTTTTTCTTACTTATTGACTTTGACATGATTAGATTTTCGGCAAAGCCTTTACCTGTTAATCCTTATGTAGTCTCTGATTTCTTCTTGTTCATAATAAGATAGAGGGTGGCGTAGAAGGACTTGACTTTTTGAGATGTCTTTGAAAGTAAGTTTGAAATCTTTAGTGATCCTTCTCAGTATGTCTTAGGACTCAGAGTCTAATCCTAGATCTCTAGTAAGTTTATCATCTAAAAATTTTAAGGATTGGAAATTACTTTTCTTGCTGATGAGTTTCTCATCTCGCTTTCGACGATGAGATTTTTGAGTTTTTCTTGAACTGATGTAAGAGCGATCGTTGAAATCACTTTCACTTTCTTCACCACTTGAGGATGCATACTTGCCTTGGCTTTCACCTTCGGAGTGCATCATCATAATTGTGGTCTTTAAAATTAATATACTAATTAAGTTTTAATTACTAAATAGGAATTCGCAGATGGAGCAGCAACCACAAAAACAAAAACACTTAATTGAAAAATGAAACATTGCATAAAAATTCAGATCAGAAAAAAAACCATCAGATCAGAAAAGAAACACAAAACAGCATGAAGGAGAACGATTCAGGAGGCAGATCAGAAAAAAAACATACACTTTTAAACTAAAGTATGTTTAAACTTTTTTTAATCCAAACTAACTTTCTTTATTACTCAAAAGGATTATAAGTTCAATCAGCTTATTTACTATAGGATTTTAGTGGTTAATAAATATTTTTTAGTAATTAGAGTTGGACTTTCAAATATAAAAATGAATTCGTAAAGGAGAACGTGGAGTACATTTGAACAATCCTTCGAAAATGGGATGGATGAAAATTTATTGAGAGTGGGTGCCTCTGACTTGATTGGCAGATTTAGATCCAAGCATGACCTCTACCAATACTTCACAGAAATTTGTAAATATTTTTTGATGATGATGAATTTATCAGTGTGCTACTACCTTCCGCCGATTGAGGGAGTCAATAGAGACTATTTCAGAAAAATTCTGAAGGGTGAGAAAAAACTCCTTATGATGGCAGATGTGAAAATGACTAAGGTGCCTAAGTATGATGAGTTGTCAGTGAAACACATTTTCAAAGGAATCAAAGATGATAGTGAACTTCTTCAGTACTTGCCAGACATGGATGAAAAGTAGAAACCCATAGACAGGACTTACTTCTTCAATGTTGTCAATACGCTATAGCCTGACTACCTTTCTCATATAGTCAAAGCCACACAAGAAAAGAGAAACATCTCAAGCGATGGCCAAGTCAAGAATGACTTCATTTTGATTTCTGATGAATGGTTGACTTAGCTAACGAGTCATCCTTTTATTTCAAGTAAGTTTATCAATCACTCTAAAATATTCTTTAGAAAAAAACGGGAGAACTCTACAATTGATGAAGTAGTCTTCAAAAATATTTAAAGCGAAAAGGCAGAAACCCAACCCTCCTCCAGTTACTACATTGAAAAGGTTCAAAACTAATGACGGACCTGGTTCTGCTTAAAAATAAAACTTCAATTCTAACTAATTGATGATAGACACTACAGCCTACAATAACTCCCAAGATTAAAACTAGGAAGGGATAGCATAGAATATATCTAAACTTCGTTTCAATATTTGATAAAGTTAATTAGTTCATTAAAAAATAAAGCCTAACTTCTTCATCTTATTCACACATAACTATTAAACTATACTATCATCAACTTTGCTGAAAGATTAAGTAATTAATTTCCTTGCATTTAATTTTTCATTCTTGAGGGATGCTCTCATCTTCAATCGCTTATATTAATTCTTCAATAGAGAGAAAAAGTTTTCTATGGGATTGAATTATGGGGAGTAAGGAGGAGTGAATATGAGCTCAATTTATAATTCTTTGCAAAGAGCTTTTACTCTTTTACTATGATGGACTCTTAAGTTATCCAATAATATAGTCAGCTTTCTATTTTTGAAAATTTCATGAGCTCCTAGGATAAAATCCATAAACTTATCTGTGTCAATAGATCTTTCATGAGTGTAAAATAATTCCTTCCCTTTGGAAATAGAGATTCCACAAACTACTGCATAACTTTACTAAGTATAAAGTTTATCCTTGACTTTAATATTATCATTCCTGTTGCTATAATCTAATCAAAGCTTAGTAGCTGCAGTGAACATAACTTCATCCACAAACAGAAGTTCTCTTGCATTGTTGATAGAGTTTTGGATGAGGCTCATCATCTCTTGCTCTAGTACTTGAATTTTTTATTGCTATTTGTTTGTCTGATGTTTTAAAGTTACAATTGCTTTTCACTTTATGTTATTCTTGAAATAAATTGATCTCAGTTTAGAACTGGAGAGGAAAAGATCAGGAAACTTCCTGTGAAACATAATGCATCATTCTGCCAAGCTCATGCCTGCTTGTTAAATTAATGTTTCTTGAGAAACTATAAAGTCTATATGTTCTGAGTTCAAATGCTTAACTTGACTAAGCTATTTATTACTAGTGGTTTATTAATTCTGTTTCTCATTAATTTTATTGAGACAAATGTTACTGACTATAGTTGGAGATACTCCTACTAGTCTACTTATTAGTTGATAGCTCAGATAGATTAAGCTATCTTTAGTAGGAGATATATTTTTGAATCGAAGCATTAGTACCATGAGACTAGAGCTTCTAATTTCAGTTAGATCAAAAGGAGGAAAACTTTTTTCAATTATTTTATCCTCTTCTAAACATAAACATTAATAAGTATACATTTTCAGAAACTATAAGACTCATTTAGAGTTATTTTTGAAGCAGTAAATATATATAAAGACTTTATTAATAGTTGAAATAGACATGAGCTTACTATGAAGAAACTTTTCTACCTATAATTTCCTTATTAGAAATTGAAATAAGTTTATAACTCAGTTAATTAGAATAGCCAAATTACTTTATAGAATGTGAAAGTATAAAGAAAAAATTCATCCTACTAATAAAAATTTCTCTATAAAAATGAGTTTGCTTGGCCTTTTAAATTTCTTACTAATAATAAGAAATATTAGTGTACCTTAGTACTAAGTGGATTGGAGAATAAAATTTTATCGATGAGATAAATTTTTCAGTTGAGTCAATAGAAATCAGTTTTTATAAAATGAGAATATAGTTCTTAAAGCCTAAGAGTAATTTTAATTTTATCAAAAGTTAAGTTAGTCAATAATATTATAGAAATCATAAAAATGTTTAATTATTCTTCCTTTAATTTAAAATCCGGGAGGGGATGAATTTCCGCTTAAGCGGAAATCATATAGAAATATAACTTTTCAAAAGTTTTGCTAATCCTACAATATTATTAAAAATATTTGTCTGCTTGCTAAATTTATACATTTAGAAAAATAATTAGTTAGATAGGAAGTTTACTTCCTTTTATAAAATTGCTATTATATATCTCTTTTTGTTAAATAAGAATGAAAATTATTTTTGCAATTAATATTAGACAATGAGGATCAGCTCTTATGAAAAGCAGTAAATAAATAATTGAAATGAAAAAATGATTTAAACTTCTAATTAAAAATATTGATATAAAATCAATAAAGAATATAATGATAATATAGTTGATGATTAGAAAGAGAAATGAGAAATTATAGTTCCTATGAGCACCTTTAAATTTTGTAGAATTGGAGTTGAAATAACTTTGCATCCCTGGAGTTGAGGTCCTTAATTGTTTATTTAGATAAAAATTATAAAATAAAATAGATCATCAAATTCAATTTAATTTTAATCAACATTTCCCTTAACCCCCAATTCTTAAAAATTCTACTAAATACTTAATTATCGATTGTCTAATCTTAGTCTCATTATATTTATTTTTTAATTTTTCTCTTTTTTTACATAAAAGTTTTTTTAGACAATGTAAAGCGAAAATTATAATGCTACTTGATTTTTTTAATAAAAATAAGAAGCATTATATAATTTTTTTTAAAGCTATTGCTTTAAAACTATTAAAGCGAGTTTTAGATTTTAGCAAATTTAAATTCTTAATATAATTAAAGTTAAATAAATATATTTAATTTCACTTTTAAAAATTTTAGAAAAGAGTCAAAAAAAATATTATCTAAAACTAAATTTATATATAAATATTTGATGCATACTTTATGCAGTTTTAAAGTAAAATATATAAATATAGGAAGAATATTATCAATTGATCAATGGTTGAGATATTGAAATTAAATTTAACTTTATTTTATAAACTAACTGATTTAAATTAACTCAAATTTAATTTATAATAGAAATAATGAAGAAATGAAAGAAAGAGGAAGTGTGCTTTGACTTAGCTATCTTTTTAACATTTTTAAAATCTATGGTAAGTATAAAATCAATTAAACCATTTTTTTCTTCATTAATACCATACTTAATTAAATATAGGCAAGCATTATTATGAGAACAAATTAGATATCATTGAACAAAAGATTAACCGAGAGTGTTAATTATTTCTAAAAGTGCTCTAATTAATGAAATTGTTATAAGCAGATCTAGAAGTTTGAGTTAATGATATTATAAGTACTTTAATTTTGACATTAACTTATTTTTAAGGTAAAATATATTCAAAAGGATTTGATATCTGATATTTTGATGAAAATGTTCTAATAAATCCTAACAAAATTAAGTATTAAAAACTAACAACTAGATTAAATAAAACAGTCATACTGCACATGCCTCACCTATAGAAGTAAAAATTTCAAATAAGCTGAATTTATGATAATATCAATTGCAATCCTGGAATGGTACTCATCCTTTAAAGAAACGCATCTATTTTTAAAAACATTCGTCTTCAGAAGTACAATATATTTACAATTGAGAAAACAAACTGATTTGAATATTTAAGGTGGAGTTCATTTATGAAGCTTAATTTTAAATTCTTGAGCGAGCTTTAGATTGTTCTTTAAAGAATGAAAAGCGTCCATTTCTATTAGTTATCTTTTTGTGAGTGATATCTTTGCTCCTGAAAATGATATGTATTTTATATTATTATAAAACTTGTCTAACCTAATACCTTCAGATAAAAGGATATGAAATTTTGAGCTATTGAATTTAGAAGATATTTTAAGGTTGGACTGTAGTTCTTGCAGAAGTTGATGTAAGTGCTCTTGTGCGAAGTACATGTTTTTAATATTAAATTCATATTTAAAAGACTTAATTTATTATCAGCTACATTCGTAAATTAAATCACTTTTTTATTTCTAGATATATTTCTATTTGATTCATAATTAATTTTGATTTAGTAATGTTTATTAACAAATTCGGTTTATAAAAATTAATTAATCTTAATTATGAATTGACAAATGTGACTATAGATGCGACTGGTTCATTGATTAGACCAGGAACTCGATGGCTACATATGTACGTCACTGTCAATATCTAAATTAAAATAAATTAATTAACTTATATTATAATTGATTATTAGAATTAAATTTAATAACTCATTTTATTATTTGTGAATGGTTATCCTAGTTGGATAATATTACCCTTGCATGTTATTCCAAGCTCCACCTTAAACGCCTCGCTTGTTTAGCCAGATCCCAAATGTCCAGGAGATTAACTAATATATCCAATGTTGGTTGGAACTGAGACGTCTACCCAAGACACCTATTTTTAAGACGCCGATATAGATTAGATAAATGGGAACATATTTTTTATAACCTTATATTATTTATATTTGGTAAGTTAATAACTTAAAGAATATGTACTCCCTAAATTAGGGTATTTTGCGAGAATGCCACTCTTAATGATAGTCATTCGAGCTTATAAAAGGTGCTAATAATTTTTAATGATAATTGATCCAAATGAGGGTCATTGTGAGTTCTGAAGCCTTACTTTAAAAATAATCCATAGTTAGAGGAGATTGTTTATAGATTACCATTTCTCATATGTTAAAAGGATGCATTATTTTATTTGAATTTAGCCTTGATAAATAATACTATGATTCTGTTGTTCTTTGAAGGTGCAACAACAGGTTTAAATGCTACAACTGATTCAGCAGCATCTTAGGCTTGAAAAATACTATTTGTGTCATAGTTACTCAGGCTTTAATAAATTTTATATATTCCCTCCATATTACTCCTTAATTCTTGAATGCATTATTTATTTTGAACTGGGAACATGATAATTAAGCCCCTTTAATTACTTTTTTATTCAAAATTTTTAAGATATTTTTATTGTATTTTTAAAAAAATAATTTTCTTACAAACTCTGAAGAAGTAATCCTTTTAAAAGGGCTTTATAAAATGAGATGTAATTATATACATTTTTAAGAAATAAATTAAAATAAATTATCTATTTCTACTCCTTAAAAATAATTAATAGGTATTTTAATGTGTGGAGGAACAAACGATATTGGCTACTAGTTCATAAATTTAATAATATTTTTCTTCATATAAGTTAAAGCAATACTACTATCCAAATTGGAATATGTGGATCGTATTATATTTTAAAATGTCTTTTTTTTAATTCATTAAAATGGATATTAATTTTTAATTTTAATTTGAATTAAAATCTTAAAAATGAAGTCTACTATATAAATTCTATATCAGATGATTATTAGTTTGTTTAATTTTTATTGAAGAGAAGCTGCTGTAAATGATATGGAGTCAGTAGGTTGAATTTTCGTAGAACTTTCAATTTAGATGTTTAAAGATTATAATAAGTCCCTTGATGTTTGTCTTAACTGAATAAGTCTTGCCTTGATTGCAGCTGCATTCCCAATACTTAGTTGAAGTATATAATTGCTTAGAATTTGCTTATATCATTCCAATTTCCTCATTTCTAAGTTCCAAGTGTGATATGCTTCCTGCTTTTCTAGTCATATACTATTACTTAAATTCAGATTTTAGCAATGGATTGGAGAAATTTTCATTTCAAATCATATCAGGCTGTTTTCATCTTTGTCCATTAAATTTAAAGTATTAATTGCTTACTTTAAAAAATACAGATGTCTTCTCAATTTCAGCAGACAATCTCTTTAATTTTTAGAATTATTTCAGTGCTTTCATTCGCATTTCAATATAAATTATAGGAAACACAATATATATAGCAATCTATATTTTATTGCAATATATTTTTTCTAAATAATCTTTTGAAAGCATCTGATAGGAAAATTATTATATTAAAAATTAATTAAAAAAAACTTAAAACTATAAGGCATATCGAATGAAAACCCCATCAATTAATTACTTCTTAAATAATAATTTGTTTTGTTTGTGTTTTCATTTAAATCTCAAATTATTGAGATTGTAAAAAAATTCCTTAGATTTTAATTTTAAAAGTCATCCTCATTATAAAAAGTAGCATCTAATATAGATAGGAATCCAATAAAAAATAGACGATTTAACTTTTTAAATTCATTTTCATCTATTAGTGCTTTAAACTTATTAATAATTGAATATTTTTAATTAGAAAAGAAAATGAGATAAAGACTAGCTTATTAAGTGAAACCTAAATGCTCATTCTAAGAATTATACGCAAACCCTTTGTTGCTTATTTATTGGAAGAAACAATATCTGAAAAGGTAAACCATTCCATTTAATTATTAATTAATTTTATGGATTAGGGTTTAATAACTTGGAGCAAGGATACATAAAATCGATAGACAGAAAAAACTAAAGTTTAAAGGCTCAATGGAGTTTTTAGATAGAGTCAAATAATGCAAAGAAACCATAAAAATAAAGGAAACTTTGAAAAACAGAAATTGCACTGAGCTATGTATATGATAAATACACGTCGCTGTGTTGAAATTGTACTTAAATTGTATTTGAAAAAATATCATATTTGCAAAACAAAAAATTCTCTCTTATAATAAAGATCTTATGTCTAATTATTTATTTGAGAGGTAAATTTTCTCAATCAAATATACAGGGTTACTTTAGTGCATTCCTACTTTTTTAAGGAAAAAAGTTAAATTTATATAACTAAAATATAAATTAAGTAATTTATTTTTTTAGAATTAAACACCCCGCTAGGGTATATATTTATAATAGGCTTTTATATCACCTTCTAAAGCACGATCATTGTGACCTGTCCCTGGTGCTTCGTGTCAACCCATAACGTCACGGTATCTGCAATGACAAACCGCTCTCATTTAGGGACGAGAGAGAATCCCTAGTGGAACTCACATATCAGCTCCCCCGCTGACTCACTCTCTGAGCACATATGCGTCTGCTGGTTCAAATAGCTCTCGCAAAAAACCTTATTGTGCCGCGTTGGTCAGACTGGCTAAGGAGAAAAAATCACAAGGCCTGTGTAATTTATAATTTTTTATTTGTTGAAAATAAATCTGTAATCCAGAGATTTGTAGTACTCTGGTTTATATTGTAATAATAAACTTTTATTTTATATTTAGTTCCTATATATTATCGTCTTATTTGACCAAAATTGTGATATTTAGTGGGGAATGACTGGTAACTCACTCTGGGGATCAATTCACTACTCATAATACCAATCCTGCACTTTTGGAGCTGGCTAGACTTTATAATTATACTGAATTATTAATTATTAACTTCGATATATGCAACGATGTTTATCTTTAATTCAGACGCTGGACTGATAAAATTAATTTAAATCAGCTAATTTAATGATGTTGGTCAAACACGATTATCCAACATATCTTTAAAACAATTAAAATACTAAAATAAAAAAACTATGTTAGAAATAAGAGAAAAAGGAATTATTCTATTCATTATTTATAATTAATTAAAAAATATTAAAAATTTATGCTGATAATTTAATAAACTTTTTAGTAAAAAATTTTTAATTATAAATAGTTGAAATTAAACAGGAAAGGTTGTAATCTTTATATATTTATATTTGTATACGCTTCATATGTTAACGGTGTGTATTACTAAACATTTATTGGGAAATATTAATGTTTTATTTAAGTTAATCATGATCAATATATTTTATTTAACTATATACTTTTAATTGTAATTATAAACATGGGCTTATTTCAATTTTCTTAGAATTGATAGAGTGAACAATCTTTAGAAAAATTATATTATAATTTTTTTTTAATCTTACTAATTTCTTATCTTATCTGAAAGACGGAAGGACGTATTTTTACTAAGTTAGATATTAGTATATCTTCTTAAGGTCTATTTTTCTAGGAAAATATTTTGGCTAAGTCAAGATCCAATATATGAACTTTTATCTATTTATTATTCCAATACCTATTTTATAAAACATTTAAATTCAATAAATTTTTAAAATAATATATTTTAGAGAATGCAAAATCATACTTATTTTTTATCTTTATTTATAATTACAATCATGTTTTCTTGACAGCAGCAAGATACGATCAAGGTCATTAAAAAAATTATTAATTGTAATTTTGAAATCAATTTATATACAAATTCTCGTATATTTTATTCATGATACTTTTAATTATACATAATATTTTAGAAGCTGACTAGAAAAAAATTAATAATCGCAATATCTTTTTAGTCAGAGAAGATATTGTAAAATCATTTTTAATATGCTATGGTCTAATTTTAAATTGATTTCTTATCTAAGCAATAATTATAAGAAATTATCCTAATCTATTATACCTAAGAATCTAAAAGAAAATCGTGAAAGCCTTAGAGAAATACAGTCTAAGAAAAATAAGAAGATGCTAGAGATAGAAGTTGAAGTGATATATATTAACTTATCATATATTTAAATTTCTTAATTTTTAATGTCTGTTGACTTTCTACCATCCCCACATATCTCAGTACAAGTGTCTTTAGGTGTTGGTTCAACTGTTTCTCGAAAGCATGAGCGAAAGTAGGGTGTCTGTTTTACTCGTCTCCACTTAAGTGGAAGGAAAAGGAACTTTTCCACTCTGTTAAACTAAAGGATATCGGAGAGTATGTTGACTATCAGATCAGTTAAAAAAACTCACTCAAAGTGCAAAGTGTCAAAGTGTTCAAGAGTTTTTCAATTTCAACCAAACAACTGAAATAGCAGAGTTTCACTTAAGTGGAGACGAGTAAAACAGACACCCTACTTTCACTCATGCTTTCGAGAAACAGTTGAACCAACACCTAAAGACACTTGTACTGAGATATGTGGGGATGGTAAAAAGTCAACAGACATTAAAAATTAAGAAATTTAAATATATGATAAGTTAATATATATATCACTTCAACTCCTATCTCTAGCATCTTCTTATTTTTCTTAGACTGTATTTCTCTAAGGCTTTCACGATTTTCTTTTAGATTCTTAGGTATAAAGCAAGTATTTTAGATATGGATTTCTAAGAAATGCAACTTACTATGCATAGCCTCTTGCGTCATACTCAATCGGTCTGTCAAAGTATTCGTGGTAGTTCTTATGCACCTAGATGTTATTCTTCGAAGCCATCACATTAAACTTTTCATCCCAGTTAAACTCAGCAACGAGCATGTTCTTAGAGCTTTGTGCCCTTTTTAGTTGCCGCCTTGTAATCTGGCTCGTTGAAGTAATGGGCCTGGTTTAGAATTTAGAACTCAACTAAAGAGAACGAGGCATAGACCTTCCTCGTTCTCCATTTCTGCCTTGGAGTCTGCTAGCACTATCAAACAATAGCTGAGATAGGCTTGAGGTGCGATAAAAGTCCTCTATGGGAATTTCAGGCTTCTCTGGCTTCAAAAGTGCTTCCATTCTCAAGCGTTAGGGTTTGTCGAAGAATTCCTATAATAAAAATTACTATTTGTTTGCAGGACGATAATACAAGAACTGACTAATACGACTATGGATGATATCACTTACTCTGAAGAATTTGTGTGGGAGTGCGTTATTGAGTACGCTTGTAACAAAGAAGCGTTCATTCCAGGGTGCTTTGTGCATCGGTTTCTCCTTAAAAATTGAATAATTGGCCGGTCTGGTGTATCTCCCAGGTTGGTGTTACAAATGGTTTTAGTTCCTATTACCAAACTTAAATTAATCATATCAGTGTGATAGAGATTTTTAAACTACTGGCTTCCTCTCATCATCATTTGCTACTATTAAATTGCCATGTTTTACTGTCTAGTATCGAAAGAGTTTTAAAGATTATTCTGAGGGACAAGCAATTTGTTTTGCATATTTGGTGACTCAGTTAGTCCCAAGCTATTCATCATTAAATCCACATAATTATATTTGTCAGATATTTTACTACAAGCTATTTTAAGTTTGAAAATGCTGTACTGCATTTGAGTTCATGGTATTTTGATGAAGCTGCGATTCTAGGCCAGTAGACTGAGTTTGATACCCCATAGAATTGACACCTTGTACTTGCTTCTGAGTTTTTACAGTTTGAGGGCTTCCACTTGCTTGGCTTTAAGTGGCGGCTACTTCTCCTGGAGCTGATGTAATCTATCTTGGGGCTCCACCATAATCCTAAGCCATATCTTCACTCATTACAAATAAATTAATTTATCCAAGGACTCTCTTTATTTTGATGGAAATCTGTGCTCTTCTCATCATACTCAATTCTACGTGATAAAGATAGGCTTATAATCTGGGTAGAGAGGGTTCTGTGCTTGAACCATATTTTGATTAGGATTTTGCCTGCCAAAGAATCTAGGACGATTGTTATCCTCTGGCTTTGAAACTGGAACAAGAGGCTCAACAGAGGGAATAGGCTAAGGTGGTTGCACTGGCTGCTAGTCGAGGTTTGCAAGAGGATTGTGCTAACTCGCATTAACTTAAATATAAAAACTTGAAGGTTAATTTAAAAACTGATGATGAGACATTTATTGGTGCAGCAACACTTTGCTATCCAGCTGATTACTGTGAAGCGCGGATAGAGAAAATAATCAGTCATTTAAATTTCCATTCTTCTTTTTAAATAAGAGACTGAAGAAAGAGGATTGAGTTGGCTTTTCTTTGGTTGAAGTAAGTTCTGAGCTACTGGATTGGGAGCTTACTTTTATTGAGCCTGCACACTCTGCTTGAGCTGGTTGAAATTTTGCTATTACTTTTATTACTACTGCGCCATTTACCACACTTTCAATATTTATGATTTAAAATATAAGAGAAATTGCCATATGCATCTACTACTGCATTTATTACTGCATAATCATGAGGATCATTTGGTGTTGCTAAGGAGGCTGAAGTTACATGAAATTTGGATTTTGCATCATATTCTGCCTCACAAAGTTGTAGTGCTGCATTTGCTGCTGCTATTAGGGAGCAGCCTGGTTTAGCTCAGGTTTGTTCAAAAACTCGTCAACAGGATCTGCTGGCTTAAATGAAAGATAAATCTTATAAGTGAGGGTGTTAGAAGGAGTAAATGAAATGGAACTTACATCAATAAGCTAGCCTTTTACTTTTATTTTTTGAACTCTGATGTCTTTCTCTAAAATAAGATAAAAATTGAAATAGGACTTCATGAAATCGTATTAATTTTATTAGAGAATAAGATTTAAATTGAGTATTCACACAGAGAAACCCTTTCATCAGTTTATAAACAAATTAAGATTAAATTTGAGGATCTTTTTCTACTGCGTAAGAATCTGAATAAATAGTTATCATACCAGATTCTTGTTGATTTCATTCTTTCCCTTGATTATTTGCTTTTCTATCTGTTGTTTTATCTATTGCTGCATTTCTTTTTCAACTGCATCCTAAATCTTTCCCTTTATTTATTTTGCCATTTAAGTTGCTTCGCTAGTAGAAGTAGGTATTTTCTGCTTTAAAAGCTGCTTTTGCTTTTCTTGAGTTGAACTCTCCTCACTCTCACTACTCTCCTCTTCTTCACTAGTTTCCTCCACTTTAGCCCTTATTTGATGGCCTTTCTTCTGCCCAGTCCCCTTATTAGCAGTGCCTTTCTCCTCATCTACACTATCTTATTACTCTAACTTGTAACCACTTCCATCTTCGTTTCTTTTCTATCTCAGATTAAGTTCACGAAGGGAGGTACTGTACATCAAAAGTTGCTTGGAAAGCAGATAAACCAAAAGCCCACTCAGCATATTAATAAATAGATAGGTGAAGAAAGCTTAAGCGCCCTCTACACTCGCACTGAACATGTCAAACAGACCAAATAATGCACCCAAGCACATGCTTAAAATGTAAATGGCGCACACTAAACGGTTCATAGTCATGAAGGAGTAGTAAGTTAGATACACGTAAACTTAAACCTATAAAAATAATCGATATAGTGAAAATAGAATTACAGAAATTAGTGAAGAGGATATGTTAATTTTAAAAGATCTGTCTAATGGTCAGAAGAAAGTTTATGGAGAAGAGAGATATCAGAGCGAAGAGAAAATGTAGACATATTAACACCTCTAGATAAAGCCTTAGAGTGTCTCCTTCCTTTGTCTTTGAGGGAGCGAAATGTGTTGGCAGGCAAGTGACTGTGGATGTGGTTGGGATATCTTATTAATTCTGTCTTTTCTTTCTTGGTCGCTTGTCACTGCTGTTTTGATTATCAATAAGTAAAGGAGACTGCAGTTCCTTCTACTAATTCTTTTTCATTTTTCAGATACTTGGATATTAATAATCTTAAAAGACACAGATATTTCATTCCTTCTTGAATAAGGATTTGTGATAAATTTAATGTAGTTAGTTAAATCAATTCTCCAATTGTAATTGCTTAATGACTTCCATCTCAAAATACCTTAAAAATAAACTTATTATATAAATAAAAAAGTATACTTAAGCTTTTGGTTCGCATTTTTGATATTTTGCTAGTGGTTGTAGTCGCCTTTATTAATCTAGGATATAGATGAAGACTGAGTAGCCATGAAATATTTCTTCTCATAGTGAGATTCAACTTCTCTCTTAACCTGATAAAAAGACTCAAAGAACACTCTACTGAATTCCTTATGATTGAGCTGGCTATCTTATTCTCTTAAAATTTAAATAAAACCAGATAATATCTCTAGCAGTTGAGACTTCGCTTTATTCATCTTGTGAATGGACATCAGGCGTCTCAATTACTTTGTGATTAAGACTTGAATTGCAAATTTAAATTTAAGGGCTATAAAATATGAATTGCTTGGATCATAAATCACTCTCAAGCGCAAAACTTAAGAGTAATTATCCTTAAGTCTGTTCAGGAGATTATTATGAGTTGATATCACACTCAAAACGTTCTAAAACTTTATCAGGTGCTCACAAATTGACCACATAAGAGGAAAACCCTATTCTAGAGAAGTATTTATTCCTAATTCGTCAAAGAAGATCATTCAGTTTTACAATTCCTAATTAAGAAAAATTAAATGACTAGAATTTTATTGACAGATGCTTCTTTTCTGGTAATAATGATAACTATTGTGAATTGCCAAAGGCCTTGAAACTATATTCAAATGTAATTAAGAAAAGTCTTCTTACTCTTTATGAATAGCAATGCGCCTTTAGGATTCTTCAAATTCAAGAATTTTGTTTCCTCTTGTGAATATCTTAATAACTTTCTTTTATTTTAAATGATTTATCTCAAGTTAGTTGATAACATTAGAGATATCTTGAATTTCCTGAATGAAGCTAGACCTTCCAGTTTCAATGTTATCAAAAGTGCCTGCTCTACAATAAAGCGACTGCAAGGGAGTGAAAGCAAAATAAGAAGCTGGTACAAAACACCCGATTTGAGCTAGGATGATGTTCAACTTTAATAATCAATTTTTAAATAAAATTTAGCCTAAAACTGTATCATCTTGATATATGTGGTTTTTCCGCTTCCATTACAACCGTTGATCAGAGTTACCCTTGAAGTCAAATTTGAAAGACTTACATCATTTTTAATTAAACTTTCATAAATTAATCATTTAGTAAAATATTTAGGGAAATAAAATTATAATTCATTTTCTTTGAGAACTAATTAATTTTTGGACACCCTTTTAATGAATGAATGAAATGAAAAGGAAACATCACTCATAAAAGTCGTCTGAATTCTTTTTCACCAACTACTTGCTATAAATGAGGCAAAGATCTTATTTCATCTTTTGCTTCTGCTCATTGGTGAAGTGCCTCAATTAGTGTCTTAGTATTTCTTCTCTTGTAAATTACTTCAAGGAGTTTTTCAACATCTATAAGTTGCTGCATTGAAAGTTACTTCATTCCTTGAATGATTTGACTCTTCGATTAGTTGCTGACTGCCACGTAAACTGACTGAAGAATCCCTCTTGTCCTCGAACTTCTTCCTCTCATCTATTGATACTGACTTTCCGAATTAACATTGCATGAGATAATTACTTTCGAGTCCTATCTGAATCGGGTGTTGTAGCCACAGCATTCCTCAGGACTCAGCATCAAAACACCACTGTGCCACTAGGAGATTTCATCCAAGTTTTCGATGGAAATTCCTCTCTTGAAATTTGTTACTCCTAATTGTTTAACTATTTTCTCATACTTGTCATGAGTGTCCTTATCGCTGAAGATAATTAGTGGAATGTGCTTGGCAAATTTTTCAATTAATTGAATAGTGTGATCTGCTCTCTCCGATTGCTTCTTAAATATTTCTATGTCTCCTCCAAGATCTTACTGGATTCCAGACACATACTCGACTTCACTTTGGAATGAAAGAATTTTAGTTTACCCAAGAGTTTTCTGTATAATCCTTTGAATCCCTGGATCGCAAGTTGCGCTGAACAAATAGCACTGAGTCAGAGTCATGTCCCATATTCCAAATATTTTTCCTTAGACAATTTTAAATGGATGTGCTGAAATTATTTAATCGTACTCATCCACGATTGTGATTTCATGAGTATTCTTTTATCCATAAAAGTTTTCTATGGTTTCAATACTTAAATTTATTCCTAGAGGGAGGAGCTATCTCTATGCCTGAGTTTTCAAAATATCATTCA
>JAJKFJ010006988.1:0-17021 GCA_027382625.1 Tetmemena sp. SeJ-2015
TCTCTCTGTTTTTAAGATTTTCGAGCATAAGTGAGTGAGACCTCAACTCCTCTTTGTACTTTTTAGCGTTCTAGAAAAGACAGATAGCGATATAGACTTTAGGCAGCCTCTCTCTGAATTGGGACTTCAATTAGTGGTATATATTTGTCACCCAGTAAATTATTTAGTGATTAATTTATTATTGTATTGATTGTCGGCATTTATTTTAATTTGTAAATCAAGAAGATGAAGTTGAAAAAGATGATGATCGCATAAAAGAAGAGAGTGACTTGAGGAGTCAAGTGGAGAGAGTCAGAATCTGAGGATGTGCTATTCCCATTTGCAGAGTCAGACTTATTCAAAATGAAGAATAGATCTTCATAAATTAATAAAAGAAGGAAAATATAATAGAGCCAAGTAGTAAGTCACCAAAACTGTCAAAAGAGAAAGATCTTCCAGATTGCTTAATTTCGAGTCAAAATAAGGTTTCAGCTGTGAATTCAAAACCAAGAATCTATAGGAATATATTATGATGAACATTTAGGGATTACATGAAAATGACCAGGATTAAAATTAATTTTATATTACTAGCAAAGTCTAAACTATGAGTCCCGAGTTTCTTGAAAATACGGCGAGGGCTATGATGCCGATCTTTCTATACATTATTCTTAGAAATAGGAATAGATATATATTTATAGGTAAATTTATCTTGCTATTTGATAAAATGCTATATGCATCGAATATATTAAGTACCATTATTAAAATAAGAAGTAAAAAAGCATTTAAGACAATAATTTCTTCAATTTAAATTAAGTTCCTATAATATAACAATTTCCCAGTAGAAGTATTTTCTTCTGTAGCCTCTATACAAGAAACCATATTGCTCCCTCATTTACTATTCTTCTAGATTGTCTCTCTTCTTGTAAATTTAAACAAGAGCGAAAAAAGGTATACCAAGGCCCCAAATTATAATACTGGGAATTGCACACGAAAAGCTAAAGAAAGTGTGCCAAGAATGCCAACAAACAATCTCCATATCTACAAGTAATCTACTCTAACCCTCGATGCTCCAGCATCTGAAATTTTTAAACATGTATTAGACTATACTCGGATGAGCTAAACTTAGTTTTATAACTTCTATTGATCAATAAAGAAGGAATACTTTAGGAATAGAGAAACTACAGTGCTTGAAATTATTAAAGTCCTCTGGTTGATCTTTTTGAAGCTTGAGGTTTTAGTGACATCGCTGGATTTGAGGTATTTAAAGATATAGCCCCCAATTATGCAACATAATATCAAGAGGAAAGGTAAAACTGAGAGGATGATCATCTTGATGAAATGTATTCTTACCTCATCCTCTCTTTCTCCAAGGAGCTTTTGTGGATCTGCATAGTTGATAAACTACACTTAAAATTTTCAAGAATGATAAAGCAGTCGAAGCTAAAAACTTAAGTATAAATTGTTGAAATGTCATCTGAGCCCCTCAAAAAAGTCTCAATTTCCTTAGACCAGTTGATGTCAAATACCTGAATCATCATTAGCATCTGGAAATGATTAAACATGATCTTAATGTATATGCTTCATGAAAAATAAAATTGCTCGTCATGTTGCTCTTATTACTAGCTAAAAATAATTATAAGAATCTCCACTTATAGTCGTGTAGATCATTACTATAAGTAAACCTATGATTCCTAGGGCAATGAACCCCAATCTAAATGCATTAGGTACATCTTCAGGGCACTAAGAGCATTTAAAGGATCCAGATCAAAATAATTTAAAAATGATCTTGAAAAACCTTTTTAGCAGTCATTACATAAAACGCCTTGGTAGCCTGCTGAGCATTAATTTTTGTAATTAGTCAAGTCATCATTTTAAATTTAAGCAATAATTTATTTGTTTCATCAGATTGAAACCCATTACAAGAATTCTCGTTAAAGCATTTATATTAATTTATGCTTACTACACATCATAATTACTTTAAATAATTTATAGACTTAATCTGAAGTATTAGATGCCCTCCAGTAGCCAGGGTAAGGCCAAATACTAGCACCACCTGGACACTTCGCTTTATCTGAAGGACAACTTTTGCAAGTTCATAAACAAATTTAATGTTTATATTCCAGGACTTTCCTATTAAACGAGTGAGTAACTATTTTCGCATAGTTAGCATTTTCCAGCCACCGTATATTGTTCTAAAATAATTTTAAATTCTCCTATTAAGCAGTCCCTGAGGTTGAGGTTTATTTTAAAGTCTAGTGAGTCTATTCCATTTTACTCTTAGAAGATTCTATTAGACTCTTTAGAAACATCCAAAACGTCTGCTTGCACAACTAATTGATACAAATATTCTGAAAGTATAAATGTTGATAAGGATTTCCGGGAGAGCCATCAAATACGATTTAATCAATTTTAAAGACTCCCATCTCTGCTAAGAATTAGTTTGCTCCTTCTATCACTGGCTTGAATATATTAGCTGCCTCTTCTTGATTATAGGAGCTATTGACATAAACTTGTATCTTCTGCGTAGAGTTTGAGGCTACAATCTGGCCAAATTGATCAGTCAGGGCAAAGTATAGAGTTGGTAAGTTGCCTCCGCTCTTTACATTTTCGATCTATATTTGTTAAAATTATGTGTATATTTAAGTAGGAATAGAGCAAATCAATTTAATATCTGGTTTATTTTTTGTCCATCTTCATTTATTTAGCTCAAAGAGTAATCAAGTAATCCTCTCCGTTTACTTATCTCTAAGTTCCTTAATTATGAAAGAGAAGACTTTTATTATTATTGCTCGTAGGAAGATTAATTTATGCTTTTTAGTTACTGTCCGTAGCTTGCATAGTCAGGCCCGTAAAATTAAGCTGAGTTATTAAAAATATTTTAGAAGAAAATCTTTGAAAAATTAGTATCAGGTTAAGCAATTAAATTAAATTTTAAGCATCATTCCAGAAAAGTGCTCCTCCTTGATAATCTGCAGAGTTATTAAAGAATGAATTCTTATCATCAAGAATAAAGGTGCAATTTATATTTTAAATTAATAGTGAGATCGAAAAGATAGATTTATTTAATAAAAAAAAGTTAATAAAATGGAAAACAAAAGATACAGATGTATTTTTATATCAATCAAACTTAGAGGATGAGCAAGCGTAGAAGATAGCTCCTCCACTTGCTTTTTCAGATATTTTACTTTAGATCGCCAAAATTTAACTATTGAATCCTAAGATTGCTCTATTTTATGTAAATAAAGAATAAAAATAATATGTAAATCTGGATGCCTAAATTGATAAATTTCTCCACTTAGCAAGGAAAAGAGCTCCTCCCTAAAGTGCTGTGCAATTGTTAAAAGTTGAGTTTATAATAGTTAGGCCCTGTGTTAAATAAAAAATTAATGTTACAGTTTTGTCATCTTAAGATTCTATTTAAATTAAATTAATATTTGATTCTAGATAAATAGCGCCTCCTTATATGCCTTATAAATCTGAAAATTAACAGGACTCTATTTCTATTTGTTTGCAATTAAAAGCTTATAAAGCAGATCCCATCTGCACATAATTACCAAACCCTCTCTCTTTAAAAGAAGATTCCAAAACTTGTAAAGATATAGAGTTCGCATAGACTGCTATAATTAAAATAGATGTATTTGCTTGAGTGCCATTAATTCCTGTGAATTCGCTCCCTTAAATTGAAGCTTTTGAAAGATCTCCTGTTAAATAGAGATCATCTCCCAAGAATAATTCAGCTTAGTTATTCTAGAAACTGCAGTTATTTATTATCAAGGTTTAAAAACTGCCAGAGAAGATGGCACCTCCGAAAGATAGAGCAGTATTAGAAGTAAAAGTTAGAACAACTTAAAGATTATATAATTATTAAGTTGATGAAGAAATCGAAATATTACTGTCGCCATAAACGTATATAGACCCACCTTACTTCGCACTTCCTCTTTAGAATGATAAATAAATGTAAGTAAAGGAATGTTGAGTTTACTATTTTTAGGTCAACCGATAGAAGAACCTAGATAAATCCTCCTTGGACTATGATTGATTCTTCAAATGAGATATTGTCTTAGTTTAATAAAATAATTAATCTCAAATTTAACCAATTAGAGATGCTATATAATAAGAAAAATAAAAATTGTATTTCATTAAGGATTTAGTTTAAGAAATTTGAATCCGTAATTATGACTTGTGAAAAAGCTAGAAATATGTTCTCTGATTACTCTTCCGCTTAATTATCTAAGAAAGTACAATTCACAACTTTGACTTTAGAGTACATGAACTTGAATGAGTTCCTCTTAGCTTTGTTTCTCTTAAAATTGCAATTTTTCATCTTTATATATTGCGTATTAAATTGTAACTAGATTTATAATTTGAAGTGCCAAGAGCATCAACAACTGAACTCTCGTCATCTGAAGTATTCTCTGTAAACTCAGACTCTTCTATTAAATAATTAATAAATCTATCTCGAAATAGGAATCAGAGCTAGCTAATATGACTCCAGCTTAATTAAAATGCTAATAATTTGCCAGCTTTAGTTGTTGCTTTGTTCTCTAAGAATTTAGAGGTATAAATCTTAGCGATAGAAGTCTCAGACAGGTAAAACACTAATATAATAAAACCATATCTTAATATTTTGACTCCTCCCTATTCAGCTGTATTATTCTGAAAATGTGAATCATAGACAGTCAGGTTAGACAAATAAGTTCTTAATAGCCCCCCATCTACTCCTTCATTATTTTAGGCCGTGAAATTTTTCATCTTTAAATTTGAGTTCTTGATAATTATGGTTGCGCCACTCTCTAAGCTTGAGGCGCAATTTTTTAAGTGAGAATTTTCAAAATTGATTTGGGGGGAATTCTAAATAGTGAGGGCTGAGTTTTAAAAGAAACAAAAATAATTTTAAATTGCTCTAGATTTAATATCCATCTTCATTTATGTCTTTGCATGAGATAAAATAAGAAAATTCAGAAGATCTAGCTTTCTAATATTGTTAGACTTAAGATTTGAGAGATGGAGTATAGGAATTATTCAGAAGGAGCTTAGAACTTATTTAATTTATTTCAAAACATAATCAGAATAATTTAAGCATAATTTTTTAAAAAAATATTTTTATAAATAGAATTAACACTTAGAGTCATTATATTTTTTTAAATTTATGCTTGATAGAACTTATTGATAAAATTTTTAATTATAAATAGCCTCATTGTCTTTGATATTAAAATATAATTTATGTAAAAAAAAAACTTCTTAAACTGGCAATTTTGAATCACTAAATTTTGCATATCTTAGAGAAAGAATACCCCACCTTACGAAACAGCCCGAATATTTGAGATATCCAAGCCTCCTATTAATCTAATGCTAACCTACTTGCTATTTGAATAGATTAGTCCTCCCTAGTCTGAAGAGATATTTGTAATTTTGAAAGAGCTGCCACTCAAGCTTAAGTTTTAAATTTCTCTCGCTGTGCTAGAAGTATAGGCTACACTTAAAAATCCTCCTTTACTTGATGAGTGTACATCCTTCACGTCCAGATTTATTAGCTTAAAATAAGACATATAAACTGCCCTTAGATAGCTCTATCTACAAGCATTCATTATGCTTTATAATCGTTTATTTTGAAATATTAGTTCAATCATAGATCATGTATAATAAATTTATTTTCATTGAATATGCTTTATGTCTACATATTTTTTCTTTTAAAGGCAATCAAATAATTATGCATTTTAATTTGTAGAAATTGATTGCCCCACCTTCATCTGCTAGAATACCACTGATTATGGATTCTTAAAATTAAATTAATCTTATTTTTATATTTACAAAATTAGTATATTAGTTTATATAACAAAGCTGCTATTATACATATAGTAAAGCCCCCCTTGCTTTGCGTAAATATTCTTATAGATATAAATTATTCTTATTATTTATATAAATTATTACTATTAACTTATGAGGGCAAGATAAAATTTCCCTTCCAGAAACTTATTTAATTACTTCCTGTAGCAAGATTTTATAAGGCATAGATAATTTATTTACAATATTTTTCTCACTGAAGATAGTTGTTAATAATCCCAGTAGGAAGAAATTAAGCTTATTTTTTAAAAAAAAAATATTTAAATAAAACAATTAAATCTTAGCTTGTCATTTCGACGCCATAATATCGTCAACATCCTATAACTAAAATTGACCACTGAAAGATCTTACTCACATCTGTAATTTTAATAAACTTAGTTAGCATTAATTTACTCTTTTAAGACTCTCATAATTATTTATTTTTATAACTCCAGTTTAATTAAATTATAATTTATTATAGGTATTTCCTTGATCAAGGAAGTTCGAAGATATCAGAGTCAAGAATCCACCTCTTGTAGAAGTCTAGCAATTTTAGAAGCTTGAATTTAAAACTGAGAGCGTATTTAAATTATTCTCAACATAGAATAAAGACTATTGGGACAAACATTTTAATTATTTTCACTACTTTGTAAAGCCTTAAACCTTTTATATTTTATTTTATTCTAAAATAGGAGGACAAGGCTGCCTGATTCAAGGCAGTTAAATTTTGAGTAAACTGATCTGAACAAGAGATATCTAAGTTCTAAGCTTTAATAGACAAATTATTTGCCTTAGAGTATAAAAAGACGCCATCTCCATCTGTTTTAAGTTATCTGAACATACTATTCGCCTATGAACTATTTTCTTACTCCAAAACTATTTAATTCTTTAACTCTTCAATAAAGAATACCCCTCCTTGTATCGCTTTTACTCCTGTAGCACTAATTTGGCTGGTTGAAAATTTATTGATGAAGCTATTCTTTATGTAAAACATTCCTCCGTTTCCATTCACATTAAAGTTAAATCAATAAAAGTAATTTGTATTTCTTTGTCATTTTCAGAGAGCAATTTCAGGGGAAATTGGTAAAAATAATTTCTAAAATCTGGCCTTGATGTGAAGGTTGCTCCTGCTAGTTTAAAATGGCTTTTTACTTTGCATCAGAAACTGACAATGAATAGTTTGTTTTTTAACCATCATGGCACAGGAAAGCATAAGGGGCGATCTTCATTAAAATAAAAATTGCTTGATTAATTCTGAGAATGAAGCGCGTAGTTCACAAATTTTCTGTATCTCTGACTCACTTCATCTTAAATCAATTATATAAAAATGAAATTCCTAAAGAGTGATAAAACTTTTTGAAGTATCTAAAATTTTATTTGACATTTGTGTTTTTTTTAATTTTTTTCATATAAACGTTAAAATTAAAAATTACTGAAGTAATCATAATTGTTTTTAAGTTAGAGATTGTGATATTTTTGAATGTCACTATAGATTATAAAACTACAGTTTCACTGTAAGCTCGATCATCAATAGTTGAGAACAATCCTCCATAAAATATAAATGGCTAATTAAATACAAAATTATAAAATTCTCCAGTTCCATTTAAGACAGAAACGTTTGAAGCTAAAAAATATCATTAATTTTAAACTGAGATATTTTCAATCTGGATGTTTTACACCATGTTTTGAGCGAGCAATATTCCAAATGTATTTGTCTCAATGTTTGAGATATGGATGTTTGAAAGTTTAATTTAATTTATTAGGAATTAAGCATCCCTAACGGGCATATAATACTTAATCGATTTGAAGTAATTCACAGGCGTAACTCCTTGATCAGTTGTGCCACGTCACCGCGAAAGCCCATCGTCATGTTTGAAAGCAAAACTTGTGAAACATTTTAGAAAGTAAATATACAACTTTCAGTTGAGGATAAATAACTTCCAACAAATTAATAAAAAATAACTGAAGGCCAAATTATTGAGGAAATTAAATAACTTTTACAAATTTTTATAGTATATTCATTGTTATAATAGAACATAAGGGTAAGGAAATTATATTATGCAATTACAAAGTCGATTTGAATTTTAATACCCTTTAAATTAAACCTTAGAAAGAGAGTGCATTTTATATGGTTGAGAAAGCTGTGAGCTATAAACCCAAGCAGTTAGTTATTTAGATATCACTCATTATTAAATTGTAGCCTAATGAGTAGCCAAGGTCAGACTGACTTGACATCAGAGATCTCTATTCCCAATTAGATTGTCCACAATCGTAGTGTATTTAAGAAATAGTTACTGTTGGACTGCTTATATTATAAAAGTGTTTAAGTGTATTTTTAACTTGTAAAAATTCTATTATTTTCAAAGTAGAAAAGTTGCCCTCTGCCTGCTCTCATCGAATGAATGGTTATATTAAAATATATATTCTAGCAATATTCCTAATAGAGATATTAGCTTTGTTGTAGTTGGCAAAAATAAAGCCGCCTTGACCAGAAGTTTTGACTAATCCTTCAACCACAAGATTAAATATAATTTTTCATAGAAAATGATTCTCAATGACTACATTTTAGTTGTTGATTATTTCGCTTGTATAGTTCATTAAACTAATTAGTCCCCCGTTGTTTCGTTCTATGGTAATAAATAAATCCAATTTATTTTTCTTTTAAGCATAAATTTTTGTTTCTTTATTTGATAATGGTAATTATTTATAAATAAATGGTAATATTGTTGAAGGTGATGTTTGAGATTTGAAGATAACCCTATAAGTTGATAATTTCGAAGACTCCAGTATTGTTTGAATAGTTATTTGTAATAGTAAGATTCTTAAGTGTGCAGTTATTGCATAAAGACATAAGATGCAAATAATACAATAATAAATCATAAATAAATTTTGAGATTTATTTATGGAAATTGTTAAATAGTAACTGATCTAATAGAGTTGACTGATGCCTTTTAGCTGAATATGCTCTCGTAGATAGAGTCACTGTCAGAGAAATCAAAAATAAATGTAACACAATATTCTAATTTTAATCTGCTATAAATTTAATTACATTCTATTTAAAAGAATTAAAGAAAGAAAGTTATTTCAAATCAAAAGACATAATAAATTTTAAAAATGCTCATAAAATATATTTAATAGCCTTTTACTCAAAAATTTTTATTTAGAGTAAATATAAATTTTAATTTGGGCTTAATTAAAAAGAAAATAATAAGTTTAAAGATCTACACTTCATAAAATATAAAAATAATTCTCAAAAACCAAGAAATTATTAATTTATAATTTAATTAAATTTAATTTAGAACAGGGCCACATTCAAAAATAATTAGTACAAATTTCAATAAAAGAAGTATGTAATTTATCATTCTATGTAAATTGATGAATTCTCTTATCTAGATTTATAATACTCTTTAAATTATATTTACTTATTGTTGATCTCGATTGCACCAGACTTTGTGGTATTTTTAATGTTTACGAATTTGTTTGACTAATACTTCTAAATAAAATTGAAGAATTAATTTAGTATATGACTAGAAAGTTACATTTTAGATATTTTGAACTGCAATTACAGTATTTAAAGATAATAAGTAGCCTGCTAAAGGTTTTAGGGATCTGAAGGTGTCTACCCATAATTTATTATGTTATTTGAGAATAGAAAAGTTGAAGAATTTTTAAATTAAACCAATAATTTGATATTCTTTAAATTTTTACTTCATATTTTTAGAGAAAAATCCCTCTTTAATATATAAATAAAGCTGATAATTATAGAGGTAAATAAATAAATTCTTGCTATACCTACTAAAATGATCTTAATTTAACATTTATATGCTCAAGCTGTAGCTCATATAGTTAAGATGCTATCTTAATAATCCTCATCGATCATTAGAAACCCCAGACCTCGCCTCATTTGTGCTATGTCTGAAGCATAAATTTTATCCTCACAAAGTTGTGATCAAGGCTTCAACCCGCTCAGATTCTAAAAATAGCACTTTATATATCCTCGATATTTAACCTCCAAAAGGAGCAGCAGTCAGATTTCCGTCTCATCCTCATAGTATTGAAAAATAAATAAATGCTTGGAATTTAGTTTAAGCTGTCACAGAATTTTTAAATTTTTGTCGGTACTACATCAATTTTTAACTATCACCATCTTCAATTTATCACCTCTGGCACGATTTGTAGGTTATAATTCTTAAAAAAATGGAACAAAAATTATGTTCGACTGATTTAGTTATTTTTAAGGAACAGTACGAGAATTTGAAGTTTTAAAATAAAATGAATGTTTAATTTTAAGGAAGTATATTATAACTAAAGATTATAGAATAGCTGAATCATTTGAGCTTTCACTTGTCTTTAATGCGATCTTATAGAAGAAATATGGGTAGAATATGAGATGGATTGCAAAAAAGAGGTGTATAGATCATCATAACTTTAAATTAACAAAGACATATCTAGATAAATAACTGCCTTGATCTTTAATTGTGTACTTTTGATCCTCGCTGTATCAGATTTAATTTGCATATTTTGAAACATCTCTTATAAATTTCCAACTTTTCCTCTTTTCAAACTATTCTTCCGCTAATTAATTTTCATCACCATCATCTTCGTTATCGTCTTCCAAATTATATCTCTTATTATTATTACTATTACTTCTATTGCTATTTCTGTTATTGCTGTTATAATTGTTTGTCGAATTTTTTTTAAAAAAAAGAGGGTGCCTAGTGGGAGTTGAACCTTGGTCCAAAAAATGACTGATCTAGCTGTGAGCCCTCTAAATGAGGTCTTAAATCAAGATCTAGTTTCTTATCTATTTCAAATATCTCTTACTCATGATCACCTATTAATATTCTACTCACAATAATTAGCAGAATTAAGCACCCCACCAAGGTATATTTATATAATAGGTTTTTATATCACCCACTAAAGCACTTTCATAGCTAGTGTGACCGGTCCCTCATGCTACGTGCTAACCCATAAGTATTTAGAATTAAATACTTAATATTCAAAGGATAATAAGCCATCTCTAAGAAATTAATTCTGGATAAAATGGAAGATATCTTAATTCAGGGAAGCAACTTCAGGGTTAAATACCAGTTTTAAATTGATCTAATCATTGAAGAAATAGAATATGCTCAATTTAATTATAAATTAAACTTCTAATAAAATTATTGGCTTTTACATTTTATTATTTTTTAGATTAAAATAAACATATAATTTAATTTAAACATTTGAATATTTTTTAAGAAATATTAGAGTTAAAATTTAAATGAAAATTTGAATTAAGTTAAAATAATAAATGAAGAGTAGTTAAATGTTGGCCGTTAAATTAAGAGCTAAGTAGCTTAATATGTGGCTTGTTCGATAGCTCCTTAAATTCTATGAATAGTTTGTTCTACTGCCTTTACGATAGGAGGTGGCTATAAAGAGATTTTGGTGTCACCGAGAAATAAGCCAAGTTCACAAACTAATGACCAAGGAAACTCGCAACACAGACCTCCTACGAAGAAGGGTTGAAAGTTTCTTAGAATTTAATACTTAATCGAATGATCATAATTTAAGTGCGATATCTCACACTTCAACTGCCAAGGATTTAAAATGTATAATTTATTTTTAATTCTCTTTTTAATTATAGTCTTAGCTTTATTCTAAATAAGTCTTAATTTTAAGCTATCAAAAGATAATAAAAAATTCTCTCTAATAGTCTTTAAAGAAATTTCATCTATTATCCCTAATTTAATTTATTTTTTTTAAAACAAATTTAAAGATTAATAACACATTATTAAAATAATTTTCCTCTAAAAAATTTAAAAGTCTTAATTCAAAAGAAGGTTATATTTACTCATATTAATTATGATATTTTTAGAACTTTATATCAAAATCATTCCTCCCCATTGAGAATTTGAATACGATCCTGCATAACCAAATCTAATATAATTCAGAATTCATTTAACTCAAAGATTGGTTTAAATTTTAAAATGGAATGAGTAAATTTGCAAATTTAAAATTTTTAGATTCATAGCAAATTAAAAGATAAGCTTTTTTTTCTCTTTCTCCATTTTAGCTATTATTAGAGAGATATTTTGTTACAATATTTCTCTATAATCTTCAACTTAAAAACTTTATTTGCTAAATTTGTGATAACAGATAATTTTAAATTAAACTCTTAGAATTTTAAAGTAAACTCAATTATAAGTATTTTTAGATGCCCGAAAATACTTCCATCAAATTCGTTTAATTTATAATCACAATATATCCCTTATTATATTACTAATGATTATGTCTTGAGCTCCTGTAATCGAAAGAAATCCTCCGCTCCCCTGCAAAGAAATAATAAATTTAAATAGTATTGTAGACCTCAAAGGACCCAATTATATGAAAGAACAAAAATTAAAAATTACCAGCCCATATATACATATTTTATCTCTTATTATATTTAATAATTAATTATCATTAACTTTTAGTTTATTTGATAAGTTTTTAAAGTGTCAAATAATATTTTGAGAAATGTTTGAGTTTTTTTATATGAAAGCTATAGGATGGATCTTCACTATTTAAAAAAGGAATTTAAATCGCCCGTAATAATCTAATTATAATAGACCTTCAAAATATTTACGAATATGTAAAATAAAGCATGAGTTTTTTTTTGTTATTTAAATAAAATTCCTTTTGAGATCACTTAATTTATCAATTCTTAAATTAATAACGTCACAAATATTGCTTCCATTTTCTTCAAAATTTCTAAAAAAAGAATGAACTTTACTAAAATAATTTATTTCTACATAGATTTATTTTACAACAAATAGATTGAGCAATTGAGATTTATTTTTGAGTTATCTCCTTAGAGAAAAAATCACCAGATGATATTCTTATCTTTATAACTTTTTTTTTACTTATTTAATAATTTCTTCTCTATTAAGTTTAATTTAATCAAGTTTTTAAATAATTTAATAAATTTGAAAATTTAAGAAATGCATCTACTGCCTATTAAATTGATAATGAGCAAATCAGTGATTCAGTCAATAAATATATATAGAAATAAATAGTAAACACTTAATTCATAATTACCTAATTAGGGTATGATGCTTACTGTTTAAAATATATAACGACATGTTGAGTAGCATTATTAAAAATTAGTAGCTTATTCTATATCCTCCTTCATTCCTAATGCCTTTCTAGTGCTTCTTGACGCGTCTATCATAATGATCTCCATATATTAGATTTTTCTTCTAGTAATCAACGGATCTGCAATGCTTGTTGAAAGTTCATCCTTTGCTTTTCACAGCCTTCCTATTGAGTTAGTTAACTATAGACCTCTTGCTTCTCAATTTCGCAACTTTGAATGAATGCGAGTTGGTGTCCGTGGCCTATCCTTCCACTAAGAGTTTTGGCTTGCTGCTCCCAGCTTATCTTTCCTCAGTGATCTTGACTCCACCTTACATTGAGCTTTATTATCCTTCTCCTTCTTCTACTTTACTTGAGTTTCTTTCCTCCTGATGCATAACGCTAGAACAAAGTCCTGCTTTCATTTTTATGAGGCTCAATATCTGCTTCAGCTTGAATGATAACAAACATGGAGCAGTCTTCTAACTCCTCAATAATTCAGCCAACGCAGATTAAGTTTGATGCATACAAATTCCCTCTAATTTTTGCCTTTTATTTTCTCCTATCCTCTTGCATATCACTTTCCTGCCAAGCCAATCCAAGCCACTGTATCTGAGTGTGATGTCATGAATAAAGCCCATCTTGCTGTAGAACCCAGGTCGTCCAGACTGTTTATTCAGCTCAGATACAAGCGCCATGCTACTGCGGCTGTACACCCACTGCGATTGCATGAATTGTTCTACGTCAAGAGGAATAATTTTCCAAAGCCTTATCCTTGAAATGCCATATAGAATATGTTACAATTTATTTCATTCACGAGCTAAAGAAAGCAGATATTGACACTGGACCTGCCTTGTTGCGCAAAACCAACCTCCTCTTGAAAGCGATGACGCAGATAGAGAGCCCTTTAGGATAGGAGTTGGAATATCTGCCTTGATCCTAGATAATTCGTGGAAATATGCAGCTTGTTTCCCAGATCTGTCAAGTATGAATTTGCATCCTTCGCTCTTAATTTGAGGGTCCAAGGCGTATTTTGGGAGCTTCGACTACGATAATATGGAGCTGAATGCCGAGTACTTATGAATCTCTGCTCTGAGATAATTTTCCATTTCAAAAATCAAATATCAAACCTCTAAGTTAAATTAGGCAATTATTATTTAAATGGCTGTTATTTATTTATTGAATAACTCACTGATTTGCTCAATCCCAGTGACATAGCCCAAAACTATAATTTAATTATGCAAATTAATCATTAATTCTCTAACTAAAAATACTGAAAATTATTAACAGGAATTTGAAAATTCCATGATTTTTTAATAAATAAAATAATGTTTAATTTCGCTTAGAATAATCATTCATAACTTATTTTTTAATTAATACATAAATTAATTTTAAAATTTAGCTATATAAACCTTAATGAATTTTTCTAAAAAATGACAGAAATTTATATTATAGTCGAGAATTTATTGGAATATAAAATTTATTTTGAAATTAAATTCAATTATAAGATTAAGTAACCCTAATAAAATAAATATTCGCTTGTTAAGAATTTAAAATCTTTGAGATTCTATATTATGTGAGGAGCAAGTTATTAGAAAATTTTACGATTTCTAATTTTTTTTGAATCTAAACATAAATTTTAATTATTTATAGTCGTCAAAATTTTAAATCGACTTTAGAACAATAATGAGATCTTTTGTCGATCTGCCTCTTTTTCAAAAGAAATTATAGATTTTAAAAATTCTAATTTATTCTAAAAATCAGCGATTAGTTCAAAAATGTTATAAATTAATCTGAGTCTTCCACAAATTGACTATTGTAGTGATTTTGAAGAGAGATCTCGGAAGTTATAATATTACCGAGTTTTAATATTTACTATATTTTATGATACAAGCTGTTGAAAGTTCGTCCTTCTCATAATTATGAAGGCTTTCAACTCTAACTCAGCTCCTGATATTTATGCGTAGGGTTTGCGGTAGCTC
The DNA here is from genome assembly GCA_027382625.1 of Tetmemena sp. SeJ-2015. Taxonomy (NCBI): domain Eukaryota; phylum Ciliophora; class Spirotrichea; order Sporadotrichida; family Oxytrichidae; genus Tetmemena; species Tetmemena sp. SeJ-2015. The sequence goes on from JAJKFJ010006988.1 coordinate 14,883, forward strand.
TATTCAGTCTCCAGTCAGCCGATTTCCCAAAAATAATTATTCCGCCTTGCTTAGACTTGCTTATATCTCAAAGTGGATAGTTTGCAATCTATAGCTAAAACTAATATTCAGCGCTTCCTCAAGACGCAAATTCAATTCTGTAAGCTTCATCTTCAAATTCTCAGCACAATCTTCTCTGAGTACCAGCTCTTTAAAACCTCCTGTCATTCTCACTGCTAGAGTTGTCTTAAAGCAATAGTTCATACCTCGCAAGAACTACTTATCTCTAATCTTCTCTCAGAGAGCTTTCTCAGACGGAAGTCTTGAACTTTAATGCGATCACGTATCAATCTTCATTCACTTCATACTATAGAGCTGGAAAGCCTCTCCGATTTTTACATTTGCAGAGTTGCAAAAATCACTAAGCACAATTTCATTTTCCCATAGCTTCAATGCTTGAACCGAAACTGATGCTATTTTTAAATTTGAGTCTGTGGGCAGTGGGATTTTAGAAAGATAATGCTCCCTTTAGACTTCTATCACTGTACAAGTTCAAAATTTCTCCTGGAACAATCCTTGCTTCTGTATTTAGATCTTACTTTATCTCAAATAATCGCCAAAGTTTCCACTCATCTTTATTGTGCCTTAGGGATAAAAATTGAGCTTCTGGTTAAAGACAGCAATTGCGGCAGTGAGCAGATATGCCAAACCTTGGAACTGAGCCTTATCGATTCAGGAGCCATAAATGCTTATATTCCTCTTTCTTTAGTGTGGGACTGTTGCTGATGTACCGAGTATTGATTAAAGTCAGAAGTATACCTCTTCCGAGATTGTCAACCCTGTAAATTCACTCAATGAAGCTCTTTCTAAATTGGAAAAAATTAATAAATTTTAAATTATTTATGAGTTTTATATTTGACTTACCTACAAATTGAAGTGAGATAATGCTTGGGTTTCGCACTGCAATATCTTGGAAGCACCTCTTTTCAATAGAAATCTTCTCCGCATTCGTTGCCTTCATCCTTTCTCCAATCAGAGCTTAATAATCTAATGAGGGAGAGTAGACTCATTGTGGCTATAATTTTGGGAAGTCATTTGTAAAATGAAATTTAGAGTAGCCTCAAGCACAAGACCCTGCGCTGTTCTTAGTTCATAGCTAGCACCAAAAGAGAGCTGCTATTCAAATCTAATTGGCTCAGGATACTAGTTAGGGTGTCTACTAGTTTTTAAAATTCACTTTCTGCTGTATTTACAATTTTGGCAGTTTGAAAGTTTCAAAAGTCTACTATTCATCGGCAATTGCTTCATTTAGAGTTCTATCATGCTGCATTTTCAAACTGAGAAATCTACCTCTTCCCACTGATAATTTTCCTCTCATAAATTTTCGTACTCCATCTAATCTTTGAAAACACTTCATCAACAAAGTATATCGAGCCGATGAGTCTCCAGCCTGGAATAACCTCAAATTTCACTTTGCTTGTAATAGAGATTTTAATAAGAGAGCTCGACTCTTATTAACGAATTTCAGCATCTGAAGCAAGTTTGATTATGAATGAACTGAGCCTCTATAAATAAGCAAAATCCATTCCTTCACCACAAGAAAAGTTTAGTAAAGCCTCTTCAAATATCATCACTAGTTTTTATCGCCACCACTCAGACCCCACAAAAACTTGTACATGACCTTCCCAGACTGAATAAATGGCGCATCGGTACAAGCTACTTTGAGTAATATCATAAAATAGCAAACTGAGGTAGTTGCTCTATAATCCCTCTTTGAAAGTTAGTAGCAATATCGAGAAGCTTTTCCCGTTCTCTCTGAAGAAAAAAAACTTATCCCCAAGACTTCAAATGTTTCGAGTCAATCTAGAGTAGAATGTTGAATGAATTTTGTAAATCTGTTCGGAGAGTCGGCGTGCTTCTCAAATTCATACACCCCAAGGAGCTCTGGCTCCATCAAATGCAGAAAGCGGGGTATGAAGCAGCTGCTGACATATCTATTAATAAAAAATAAGTTTGATTAATATAGATAATCAATATAATTTTAACTTACACTGGCTTCCTCATAGAGTAATAAATTTGAACTTTAATTCAAAGTAGGTGGATCTGTTTTATTAAAGCTGCTTCAAATATTATTATTGTTAACTTTAAGATGCTTGAGAA
>JAJKFJ010006991.1:0-17020 GCA_027382625.1 Tetmemena sp. SeJ-2015
TTTTAAGTAGAAAAGATAATAATTTTTGTATAATCATATTCATTTATTTATTTTAAAGATAAGATTTAAGCAAATAATTATTAAGTATTTAAAATTGATGTACTTCAATATTTATCAATTATCTTTTTATATAAATATTAAATAGCATTAACTACTACAGGGAAGTCCCAATAGATTTTACAAAAGTTAACCTTAATAATATAGATCTTAAATTAGTAAAAAGATATATATCTCTTAAAGATGTTAAAAAATAAAATTTCCATTTTTATTTATTACCACATTGGTATATCTCATTCAGATATTTTATATTTTTATTTAAATATTAAGAAAGGTTAATTTCATAAATATATAACTTGTTTTCGAACAGATTTGATCATCTTTAAGTTTCATTTTTTTTCCATCTAGGCTTGGTTAAGTTATTTTCTATATTTATTGTTTTAAATTTTTTCCCATGAAGTTAAAAATGAAGTTAAAATTGATATTTGATTGATCATCTTTACTTATATTTTACTTAATTGTAAAATGATAAAACCAATAAATTATTGATTCATTTCTCTAAAGTATTCCATCAAAGAGTACATAATAGCACATTCATAACTTTGCTAACCACTACCTACCTTTTATTCTGAAGCTCTCGACTTCATATGAGCAATAATGACGCACTACCCTCATTTCGTACCAATCAATCATCCCGACACCTAAAAGGTTTCTTCTCTGAAGTTTAAAGCTCTATTCTTTTTAGCTCTATAAAAATAATCAACTTAGTATTGGAGAGAAATTCAAAGGAGAAAAAATAATCCAAACCTACGAGAGAGAATTTAATGATTCTACGATGTTAAGTCGCAGCTGTTGGACCCATTTCGAAGAACATTGCCAGTTGTCAAATTTCAAATACTACCTAGGCAAGAGATACTCAATTTACACTCAGATGTATTACATTTTGTATCTTGTCCCAATTCCTAAACAGAATTTCCGATTTTTTTCTCTAGAAGGCTCTTTTATTTTGGCTATGATATCATTATTTCTAGGTCAAACAAATTGAACTCAGGAAGTAGAACTATCCTCGCACTGCTTTGGGGCTTATCATCACCTAAAAACCTCTCATAAAAATTCTCTTAAACATTTACAGCTGATATATAAAAAAGAAATCCTTTAGTGAATTAGTCCTAATAGATGCAATGAAAAGGCCGATATATCTCAAAGCCTAATTTCAAACTTTAATGGCCATAAATATCTCTTCTAAGATTATATCCAAGATTAAAAAAGCTAGAATTCTCAATTTTTTAATAAAATTATTATTATGTATTTCTTAATTCATGCTTTCAGTTAGGATTTAATTATTAAAGTGAGTGCTGAATTTGTGTGTCATAGATAAAATTCAAGTTTAAAAATAGATTATGCATTTTCATCTCCCTCTAAATTCCTAAATAGATTTAATAAATATAAATATTTTTGACTCTAAAAATAAATTAAATAATTTAAGATTGATTTAGCAAAAGAAAAGATAAAGCAGCGCGCTTTAGATCTCCTTTAGTGTTACAAGTTTTAGATAAAAAAAAACGTGAAATAAAAGTAGATTTTTATTATGTTGAACAAAAAATTATAATTAAACCTTAAAATCCTAATTTTTAAAAATTAGCTTAACTAGAGTTGATTTCATCTAGTTAAGATTTAGAATCAGTAAAACATTCATTTAATGAATATATTTTTAGTATAATTTAAGAGCTAAAGAAAATTATAATGTAATTTACAATTATTTCCTTCTCATGATTTGGGTATAAAATAAATAATACGTCCAAAGATATCTATCTCTGATTCATAATGGCTAATATTATAAAACCCATTATATTGTTTATTCCCTATCAGATGTGGCTTTATTAATTAATTAGGGAGATCATTTATTAGTCTATTATAATGAGCGAGGTTATTAAATACACCAACCTACTCTTTTAGATAGGTTACTCCTAATGGAGCCGTGGTTGTTGCTTTCCGGTACTCTCTGGCCATGCTACTGCTACCAGTGCATGGATTACTATCGATAGCCTCAAGAAGACTCGGGCGTTGCGACTCGTAGCACAGGGCAACGGGCAAGAATGCCTGCCTTTAAAAACCTCCCAATTGGAGCAGGAGCTACCCGTCACTATAAGCCTTGTGTTCCTATGCTTAATGTTAAGAAGATAGTTCTAAGAGAGCCTACTCGCTGGCTCCTGAAGTAGAACTCTAGATGTCTCATTTGATGTGAACTTGCATTAGCAATCACCTTAACATAATCGAGTAATCCTTGCCAACTCTCACTCCCCCGAGCAATCTCGTCACAGCAGGTCCTTCATGTCAGCCTCTTTCTGACTGATGTTTCCTCACTGAAATCCCAAATAAATAAAAAAGATAAGATAAATTAAGAAAAGTTTATTTAAATACATTAAATGCAACAATTTATTTCAATTTAGTTACTATCTTTCATCTAAAAAGTAATTATATATAAAATTTCGATTTTAAATTTAAAATGAATATTAATTTCATATTTTTATTGAAATTATTTATTAATATGATCATTAAAAGATTAAGTTTGAGTAAACTCTTATGAGTACCTTATAATTGCGAACAACTCATTAAATTTAGAATACAGAAAGATCAATTTCTTTAAAATTCAAAGTTTTATTGATTAAATTCAAAGCGAAAGTTTTATCTATTATTCTATCTGAACTCAAATTATAGTTAAAAATTAAATATAAAATTTATTTCATTCCAAAATATTGCTTTGAGAAAAATACTATTTTTATGCTATTATAATTTTGATGACAAAAAATTTGTATTTTTTAATAAATTCAATTAGAATCAGCTTTTTAAAAGTATTCTTAAATAAATATTTAATTTATATTTTTAAAAAAATATAACTTTTATTAGAGTATAATCAGAAACATACTAAGAATAACAAAAAGGTGAGAATAATATATATCTTAAGATTCTGCTAAAAGTAAAAGGATAATTATTTAAACAGAAGACAATAATCATTAAATTTTTTATTGAAATTTATCATAATTAATCTAAATTAAATATGAAAAATGTTAAAAATTTCCACGAGTATTTGAAATAAAAAATTGATGAATTTATTTTCAATATGGATCAATCAAAGTAAAAAATATTTTATTTATTTCTTTTTTATAATCAGAAAAAGATTTATCTTATTTCATCTAATTATTTTAACTTCTTTTAAATTCTTATAGAAATAAATTCCTCAATATAATTTAATCAATTTCTTTGGAGAAGAACTTTACTAAATTCTAAATTATAAACTGAGCATTTAGAATTTTTCTGCAACAAAAAATAAATTAATTTTTACTATATCAATATTTTATCTAAAGAATTATTTGCTGCTCAAATTAATATTAATATATTTAGTTTCTCAAAAATAATAAATATTCAAAAAATCATTAAATATTTGAATTTAATGTATCAAATAAGAATGGTTTGAAATAATTTCACTATAGCTAATAATATATCTAGATTTAAATGTACCGAATTATTTACCAATTAGATATGTTGTAATAAAATACTTAATGATAAGAATAAAGAAGATTTAATCATATTACTAATAGATGTGTACATATATTAGAAAATTAGTAAAAATAAAACTTAAGAAGTTAAGAAGAGATCAATTTAATTATGCTTTTACTTAATTTAAGTAATTCAAATTAATTTTACATATATTTATTAATAAATGTTTAAAATGGTTTATTTTATGATAGAAATTTTAACTAACTCAATTTGAAAATAGATTAAATAATTTTTAAGTTCAGTGAATCTTATTTAACTTGAAATTTTTACTTAAAATTTCAGTACGATTTTCTCAATCTATAAGTGAAATGCAATTTATTTCATTGATAAAAATTGACTTATATTTTATTTCAATTTTTAAGTTCTAAAACAAATATTGATTAAAATTTTTAGTAGATAAGAAAAATAGATGTCGAACAGAGAATACTTCAAAACAAATTCTTAGTTAAGTGAATCACCAATAAACTACTGCTGCGAATCCTCTATTAAATAAAATAAGTAGCGAGGCTTCATTATCATGAGGACAAAAAAATCTTGTTAAGGATCCCTGGCACATCGTAGGCTGCTTATCAGAGATTGATAACTCTTTTTATTTTTTTAGCTCTGGATAAAATGCAATTTAAATTCAAAATTTGAAAGGATTTTAATTATCATTTTTATAAGCAGAGCAGGGAGATCGTTATGAATATTATTATCTATTGCTGATAAGAATGAGATTTAAAATAAATATTTGAAGTAAGTAATTAATATTTATTCAAACACCGCTCCTAAATATTTAGCATCGTTTCAAATATTTATTTTTAATTATAGAAGGAATTTTAATTAAAATCGATGATTGATTAAAATAATAAATGGAGAGTTGCAAAATGGTGACAGTTGAAATGGCAGATTCACCCTCTGATCTGCAACTTGTTCGATAGTTCATCAAAAATTAATATGAGTTTCTTCTTTAATCATCTTCGTAACACCTCTCAGCAATGTGATATGACTCACGCATTCTTCTTATTCCTCTTCATGATCTTCTTTAAAACTTGAGTCACTCATAACTCTTGACTGAGCGCTCCCACTCAAAAGTTGCAAGGATATAAAGTTCTTAGAATTTCATGCTTAATCGAATGGTCTAATTATTATTCAATTTATAGATAGCTTAACTGCCATTGATTTATTCCATTTTAATTTAATATCTAATTTAATTCTCTTTTTTATTAAATTCTCAGCTATAATCTATTATGGCTATGACATTATTAATTAATTAAAAAAATATTTATTTTCGTTAGTATGTATTTAACAGAGCTAGAAGGTATTAATCATAAAAAATAGATTAATAGTTAAATCCTTAGTATCTCAAGATCATGAATTTAACTGAAATCGAAATTCCATCAAATATAACTTGGATACTGTTTTTATTCAGAACGTATTTATTATTTGAAAAATAATAAAAAAATTAATAATTTAAAAATCATCATAATCTTAAAGTGCAAATATAAATATGTTCTGTAGTTAATAAATACTCTTAAATTAAAAATGTAAGATATAATTTAAATTAATTGATCCCTAAATTTTGCTTTTAAAAAATAATCATTTAATTTAGAGAGATATTTATCCAAGAGAATTAATCTTATTAAAATCTTTATTAAATAAGATTTTAATAGCAATAAGATTAGTTGCGTTATTATAAATTTGAATTTACATATTTAATTAATGCTTTATAATAAACAAAATGGGAAAAAATTATTAAAGGATGAATAAGCAGTAGTTTTATACATTAAAAAGTTGACATAAAAAGCTTTAGCAATGATATTGAAATTAATTAAGTCTTATTTATTTGGGTAACTTTTATTGTGTTTGAAGAGATATTTGTCTTTTTCTTCTTAAAATTAAAACAAGTAGTTTAGCTTAGGTTTAAGACTTATTGTATGTTGCTCCTCGGACTATTTAAAATTATTAGAGTTACTGCATTATTTCAAGGTCTATTTCTTTTATTAAATATCGATTAAACTAAAAATTTATTATAAGTCAAATAAGATTAGTTTATTGAGCTTATATAAAATGCAAAATATAGCGATAATGTACAACAAAGTTTTCAATTTGAAATTGAAATTCTAATGAAAGGTTGAATGCAAAATTAGGCGACTTTGAGAATTGAACGTTAATACATGCGTTTGATAAGATATACTTGTCCTCACTCTTAGAGATTACACAAAGAGATTTTTCCTTTATTTTGACATTTCCCCTTTTTAAATTGGCTAATAAATATCCTTCGCTTTATTTTCCCATAAGACTCAATTATTTACAGCATTTTCACCCAGTATGATATGAGAGCTTCAACTATTACAGTAGATAATGTTGCCACAAGATTAAGGTTTATCTTATCGCGATCGTCTTTTACTATCTATTAAATTAGTATTAGAAATATTATTGTAAATTAATATAACTCTATCTTGTAATTAAGAGTCAGTACATTTTCTAATTATAAATTTGACTTCACGAAATTGAATTTGACCTATATTTCTTAAATTTATTTTATATAGGAAATATAAAGTTCTCTCAATATAAATTAGATATATAAATTACTCAATATATATAGTTTTAAGATGAAAATAAATTCCGTTTTGCAAAGGCATGCAAGCATCTAGCAATAAAATAAAACGAATTTCTTATTTTTGCTCGATTACAGGGCAAATTAGATACAGATAATAGTTAATTGAATTTTTTAGATTTTTAGCATTAAGAATAGCCATGAATTAAAGGTGATAATAAATATTATCCTTTTCCTACTTTAAAAATTCATTATAATAGTATTTAATTATTAAAATAAGATGAAAAGAGTAGCTCACACATTCAGAAAATTTTTTTAAAAATCATTGCTTAAAATTTGGCTATTTTATATTCGCATTTGATTTCTTAATTTCTTTTTTAAATATGGATAAAGCATACCTAGAATGTTGGCAATACTATTTTATATGATATCTTTAAGGTTATTTATACATAAATAAGTGTTTTGAGAAAAGATAAATATTACCAGAAGATTTTTATAATATCTTCGCAAAGAACTTAAAAAAATATTTTTATTCTCAATATAAGTATTAAGTTTTTTTCATCACAAATTAAAATAACTCGAAATAATAAATATTTAATAGAATTAAAAACTTGGGCGCTTACATTTTTTCAATTTCTTATTTTTAAATTTTAATATGAAACTCAATTTGATAGTTTTAAAAAAATTAAATCGGGCATTTTTCCGAAAAATATCTATTTATGGAACATTACTATTATTTTAACTGATTTTTAAGAATTAATTTTTTATAGAACTGTAAGTCTGAATTTTGCTCCTGAAAGACATATAATTAAAAGAATAAAGAAAACCTTCGCTATTTATGAAATGAATATGTCCAATGAGTATATTAATTATAATACAAATAAATGAAAACAATCTGAAATTTTATATTCAGTTGCCTCGCCTGAAAGAGTTATTGCTTGTATCCTTGAAATAATATTTTTAATTGAGTACAATATGGGAAGAATAGAAATAGACGATCTAGAAAATTCAAGTTTAATTAAAAAGAGGTTTATAAGCACATTTGAAGCTGATAATTAATTAAAGATAGTCATCATTAAACATTGCGATTCTATCCTAACTATCATAAGTGTCATAGCTAACCTTTGCATTTCTAAAGGAAGGAATGATTTGATTATATAAATGTAAGATAAGGCTTTTCCATTTATTTTAGAGGAATATTGAGATAAAGAAAGATAAATTTCAAGAGAACATGAATTGTTCGGAAGTAATTGGGTGATGCAAGTAATAGAATAAAACATATAGCTGTTTCAAGAAGGACGTTAGATACATGAAATTCAGTCTAACATTTAAGTCTCGCTGTGTATAGTACCATTTATGAGACAATATTTCTCGACTGACTATTATATCTGTTTTTGTTTTTCTTTTTTAAGATAACCTAATTGTATTTGCTCTATTATAAGGGCAACTTTAATATTTAAATTTAATGAAAATAAAATATTTTTTATTTTGTTTGTATCACAAATATATTTATATTGTTCTTTAAACAACTTAAAGTTACTTATATCTATCCTATCCTAATAAAATTATTTAAAAATAAACCAGAATAATTTTGCTAATCAACTAAGACTTATATATAATTGAGAGATTATGAAAATTTCTTTAAAACCAGCTTACTCCCCCAAAAGTTAAATGCTTAAATGATCTACAATTAAATTCATTATATAGTTATATTTTATACAATTAAGATTTAATAAAGAGATGTTTAAATTAAAACCAATTATTATTTTAAATAAATTTTCTAACTACCTTACTTAATGTAAGCTTAAGTAATAATTTTTGAGTAAAATGCTCTTCGATTCTTTATATTTTCTGGCCTAAGTCTTCATATAATTTTTATTCCAAAATTAATTTAAGATCTGAAGGATATCCTTATATTTTTATTTTTTTCTTTCTTTTAACATTTTAATGTTTAGATTTCAGAAAATTTAAGAGAAATAATGACGGTAATGAAGTTGTATTAACTTGATCTAAGTCATTCTAGGAACTGGCTGATGCTCTATTTCTTGCAGGGCTTGCTGTCTGTGTCCAAGTGAGCTTGAGCACCTCCAATTCCATAGTAGGTACCAGCAGATGTGTACTTGCAGTATGAGCGAAGGCAAATAAAATTAGCAATAGTCGAGTTAGTCATTTCCATCGAACCAGCAAGAGAATCCAGGCTGGCTGCTGAGGATGTCGGAGACGCCGTACCACCATTCCCAGTGGTCGTTTATCTTATCATGGAACCAAATGTTGGCGCACCCTCTGATTGTGATGTCAGCGGTCCAAGTGGTGTCGAAGTCTGATTCGATCACAGTGTAAGTTGCATTCACATAAGTTTAAATATAATCCAAATGTGTTTAAAAGTCTTTGCAGGTACAGGGACCTTGGAGGAGACTTACCAGCTGTCAACATGATTCACAGACTGACTTTGAGTGGTTGAGAAGCTAAGGGTGATAGACTCTGAGAAGCTGGTTGAGGCAAGGTCAGGAATGCCAACAGTGGCCGAGATTCCATTTTAGAGGCTGACTCCATTAGTGACTTCCCAAGTGCAGGTTGAAGAGGTGGAAGTAGACTTTTCGAAATCAAATTCACCATCTCTGTCGAGCACATTGCAGTAATCTTGAGATAAGATGAGTGAAGGCTTTTAGATTTGCTGAACTACAGAGTAAACTAGATCAGAATTACTATTTAGATTAATTAAAGGTGCTTGAAGTTTACTTGAGGGATTCTACATCAGTGACTTCAACTTTCCTGAAGGGCCAGTTTTAATCTCTGACGCCATTAAGGTCTAGCCAGTCCCAGCAATTGTCCCCTCTTCCATTCAAATAAAGCAAATCTATGTGTGATGTAGGTTATTCTAGTGGCACATGGTGTTAAAGTAACTTATGGTCAGCATGTTGATGTCAGTGATTCCTTGAGGAGGTGGCGATTGAAGAGTGGGCTTCATAAAAATGTAAATTAAAATTATTTACTTCATTGACTCACTTCCCTTGTATACCATAGAGGCAGAGGTTAAAGATACAAAAGCCACGAGTGTGAGAGCGACTGTTTTCATGTGGGATATTTTTATAATATTGCAAGAATAATTTAAATCAAATGATTCTATTAATTAATGTAAGTGTTCAATAATTATAAGATATAAAGCACAACTGAGACTTAATAAATATCCTATTTTAAATGAAACTATCACTGATCAAGCAATCAATGATTTGTGCTCTTAAAAATAAGTCCCCTCAGGCTAAAATGACTTGTGCTTAATTTGCTCTTCTACTAAAATCACTTTAATTTCATCTTTAATTTTCAACATAGTGTTTATTGATGAGTATATTAAAATCAAGTCAAAATTAAACCTAGGTGTGTTTTTGCTGTGTGTTGAAATATAGTAGTCACTCCAAAAACTGAGTTTCTTTCTAAGTGCAAGGCTTGCTGTTAGTGGTCAAATGAGCAGCAGCTCCACCGATACCGTAGTAAGTTCCCTGAGCTGCATACTTGCAGTAGATTGTCAAGCAGAAATACAAAATGAATATAGTTATAAGTTTGAATAAATCCAATGAAGGGTCGCTAGTATCTTGCCAGCAGGAGAAGCCAGGTTGAGAGCCGAGGATGCTGTCGAGGCCGTACCACCATTCCCAGTGATCGTTTATTTTGTCATTAAACCACACATTAGCACAGCCCCTGACAGTGATGTCTGCATTCCAAGTGGTATCAAAGTCTTGCTCGATGACTGTGTAAGTAGCGTTCACGTAAGTCAAATATCCTAATTTTATGATTTATAATTCTAAGTCTCTGCAGGAACAGGGACTCTGGACGAGACTTGCCAGTTATCAACATGCTCTGTGGACTGTGATTGTGTGTTTGAGAAGCTGAGATTAATGGACTCTGAGAAAGTGGTTGAAGCCAAATCTGGGATGCCAACAGTGGCTGAGATGCCATTTTGGAAGGTGATGCCTCTAGTAACTTACCAAGAGCAGGTTGAGGATGTTGAGGTAGATTTCTCAAAGTCGAACTCTCCGTCCTTGTTTAGGACGTTGCAGTAATCTTAGCTAAGCACCAGGGATGGCTTCTGAATCTGTTGAACCACAGAGTAAATCAGTTACACAATATTTCATCATGCAAAATTTTGCATTCTCACTAGTTTACTAAAGCTGGGATACTTACATTACTTCAACTTTCCTATAGGGATAGTTAGAGTCTCTAACTCCATCTAAGTCTAGGTATTTCCAGCAGTTATCTCCTCTTCCAGCCTAATGAATACATTAATTTATAATGGCACATGTTGTTGAAGAAAGACTGAGCTAGGTATTGGACGTCTTGAATACCCTAGTAGTCAGTGATTGTGGAAGGAACAATCTTCTTTATAAATAAAAAGGCTTATTATTTATTTTCTCAGTTGGGATGAAAACTTTTTGGGCAGCGATTAAAGCTGGGGCTGAAACAAGAGCCACAATAGTCAAGATAAAAGGTTTCATTATAAAATTAAATTATTATAAATATACTCTAAAAGATCCACCTTTGTCAAAAATCTTAATTTTAAAACTTTATCCTATATTACGAGCATTCCATTTTAAGCATAAAATTAAATTTATAATTATCTTTTAAATACACTTTCACAGTTTAGTGAGCATATTTTTTTTATAATCTTAACTGAGTTTTCCTTAAAATTTCTTAAATGATAAAGAATATAATTTAAAAATAATTTAAAGTATAGTAAAAAATACCATCTTTGAAATTTAAAATAGCTACAATTGTATCTAAATTAAATACTCTTCCAAAATATTGATACTTATTTAAATTTAAATTGTTTTGCTTTAATTCTTTCATATTTTTATTGAATTTTTTTCTCTAAAATAAAAAAATTACTAAATTGTAATTAAATTCTGAACAAATATTTATATTTTCAGGTATATATATGGCATATCACAATTGTAGTTTTACTAAGAAATTATTTAAATCTTTGGCTAATCCTTTAATTGTTTTATTTATATCTTAGAGTTATTTCTCAGATATCCTACCAAATATTTTAAACAGTTTATCTCCAGTATTAATAAAATTATAGTAAAACTTGTATTGTTCTTCATCATAAAAATTTATATTGAATAAATTTATCCCATGATCCATTAGAAAATGTTTAGAGAATTAAAAAAAAATAGATCATATTTATAATTTATTAACTCCATTAACTCACATTTGTAAGCTCCATTCATGTGAGGAGATGTATAAGTTTAAATTTAAGAGTAATTTTAATTTATAAAATTTGGATAAGTAAATTTTAAATATTTAAATAATCTTATTATCCAATATAAGAAGTCTGTAATAAACACTAGTTTCTGAGAATGAGTAAAACGAATGAGGAAGTCTTTAAATTATAAAAATAATTTTTCACTAAAATAAGTTCAATATAAATATTTATAATATAGAGATTATTTTTTTAATTAGTTATACAAAAAAACCAAATGTATTAAAATCTAGTAATGATTGAATCTTTTTATTTTATTTTAGATAATTAAATTAAATTAATTTTCTTGAAAAATAATAAGAAAAAATACACCAAAAAAATTATTATTTTTATATAATGAATGGAGTGGATTTATGAAATGTGATTGAAAAAAGCGCGAATCAATAATTAATTGTAAATTAAATTCAATATGAGCGTTGCCCACAAGATTGCAGATTCAAAGAGTCTCCACAACTACACCCTCTCCCCAGGCTGGACTAGAGACGAAGTAGATATCCTCAAGGCTGCACTTATGAAATTCGGAATCGGCAAGTGGAAGAAGATCTAAAAGTATTTAACAACTAACTCATATATAAATAAAATCATTTACTGTAATCATTTTTATAATTATTTTTCATGATTAGTGTTATAGATCAGGTTGCCTGCCTTCAAAGACCATTTCACAGATGAATTTGTAAACCTAGAGACTGCTGGGTCAGCAATCACTGGCTGAGTTCATGGGACTGCATGTGCATCTAGACAAAGTGTTCTATGACAACTCACTCAAGACAGTAAATCATTCATACTCTACTAACATTCATAACCTGCATTTCATTTCAATATACTCGAAGCACAGTTCTCTTATTTATCTTTTTATTGTAGGGACCAGAGATCCAGCGCAAGAACAACTTCATCATAAACACTGGCAACAACCTGACACAGCCAGAGAAGGAGAAGCGCCTCAAGCTCAACAAGCAAAAGTACGGGCTCGACCTCTTCTACATAAAGTCCATAAAGCTGCCCAAGCCAGTCACAAACAAGAAGACAGGCGATGGAGCAGTAGGGGGTGGAGCAATTTTGAGCATGGAGCAGATCTTCAATCAGAAGAGCAATTTCTCGGTGGTCGAGAAGCTGAGACATCTGGAGTCGCTGAAGACAGGACTTGAACACAAGCTAATCCAGATCGAGAGGAAGAAGAAGGTCAAGGAGCTCAGGAAACTATACAAGGCAATCAACTAGGCAGTCATAGTGGAGAGACTTGCAGATGGCAGCTATAGATATGAGGACACTATCGAAGTCTGAATACAACAGAGTAGGGTGCAAAGGAAGAAATACATAAATATATAAAGAAAGAGAAGCATAGAACTTTCAAATTAATTCAATTCTTTTCCACAAAATAAGTCAAAATTCGATCGCCAGAATAAATCAAAGCAATTTTAATTAAAATAGATTAAAGTAGTAAGAAATATTTAATCAGGATTTTATTTGTAAGTAAAATAAAAAATTATATCGACCATTCATTAAAAGAAGATTGAAATAAACAGATAAACAAAAAAATAAGACTTTATATGAATTAAACGCTCTCATTATTGCTGATTAATTTATAACTACCTTTAAATTTCTTAAAGAAAATTTTTAAATGAAGTGTGATGAGTATGCATTTGCATTATAATAAGGAACTTCCATAAATGTAGATTTTTTTCAACTATATGTTCTTATCATTTATTCAAAATTATATAATTCTAGACTTTACCTAAAATAAATATATTTTAAACTACAAATACTTCCAAACACACACTAAAAATTCTTACTGAGTTGAATATAAATTCCCATATCGAAATTTAATGATAATTCTTTGGAAAAAATATATTTCAAGTGATCTAAGAATTAATAAATTTTTTTTTAAATTTTATAGAAGTAAAATTTATATATAATCCTAATTGAGATATTAATTATAAAATGATGCAGTAAAATCAGCAATTTAAATATTCTATTGCCAGCATTTCAGTCCTCTAAATATAAATCATTTTTTTAATTATTTTTATAGAGTAATCCATGATTACTTCTTGGTTATAAAAAATATTTTAATATACGTTCCTCTATTTCTTTAAATTATATCAAGTCTTTTCAGCATTTTAAATTAGTTTAAATTACTTTAAATATACTTTAATGATAAAATCATATTAAGAATTTAATATTAAATTTGGATAGTTATATTTAACTTTTTAAAATTCTATTTTTTTAAAATATAATTAATTGAGACATGGTCTCTTTTCGCACTTTTAAAGGGCTATAAAGATTTTAGAAGTAAATATAAATCCAGCCAAACAACTTGAAAGCTTTAATTAAAAATAGCTTATAATAGTTTTTTAAAAAAATATTTTTAAATACGATTAAGTTTAATATAATTTCTTTTTATTTAACAGAATAAAATAATGGCTTGATCCTTTAATTAATTTCATAAGATAATTTTTTTATATATGAATAACATTATTTTAAAAATTAAGCATTTTTTTAATAAAATTATTCTCACTTAATTTTTAAGAAATATATGGTCGCTTTGAATTTTTTTATAATTTGAAAATAAAATATCTGAATATTCTTATTTACTTCTTCTCTTACTTCTTATTTTATCTCAAGTTTATTTTTATGGATTATATTGAGATAAATTCACAAACATACAAGAAGAAGAAATTTATTCTTAGAAAATTTTAATATTTATTAACCATCCACTAATTGTTAAATCAACATTAAATAATTAATTATTATAGATATAGCTAGAACAGACAGACAGCCTAATTAAGAAAGTAAGATATATTTTTATTTTGGATAATGAGTATTCTCTACTTAAATTAATATATTTTAATTTACAGATACTTTTAATTTATATTTTATAAAATTCTATTTTTATTATAAGTATTTTATAATAGGAATTTTAGTATAGAAAATCTAATTTTTTTTAAAAATAAAACAGATAAGAAATATATTTTTTAAAGGTATAATTTAATTCTTAAAGAAAATTTATTTATGTTTAGCATTAATAAAAGATGTTTAATTAATGATTCACATGAGAATATTATATTACATATTTTATAATAAAGATTGATTCAGATTACAAAAATGAGTCAAATTTGCAGTCCAAAGCCAAATTCTTCTAACAAATTTAACAGTATTAATATAAAATTAATTACCATTATAATCTTCTAATTTGATATTAATTCTTTCTTTCCTCATATATAAATTAAAGCATTCAAATCCCATTAAAACTTTTGCTTTATATGTATTTTTAACCATTATTTGAATAAAAAATAATTATGGAATTGATTCTAGATATTTTTAAAAACTTGTTCCATATAAATCTCTCATTTAAAAATAACTTATTTATGGATTAATCTTCGTATTACCTTAGATAGATAATGATCTTAATTAATTTGTCTAAAATATAATGCCTTAAACATCCATTAGAGCTATCTAATATTAATAATAACTTAAATGATCAAACTATTGTAAATATTTCTCACAAATATATTCAAGTAATAAATTGTTAGTGTTCAATAATTTTAAATTATAAACCAAAATTCTAATTAAATTATCCATTGAAGTTATCAATATTAATATTAAACATTAAAATATAATAGTTACACTGGAATTATGATTTTTTAATATCTAATAGTTCTTTAATCATAAAACTATCAATAATTTTAAATGGAATCATTTATTTTATCTATGTTAATTAAAAACTATGAAAGAAATAAGATGACAGTTCTAGATTAGTAATACTTATAAGTAAAATATATTTAAAAAAAAGAATCGATTTTTTTTATAACTAACTAGTTCTCAACTCTATCAAGGGTTATACAAATTTTTTATTCAAATTAAAGTGAGAAATATTATTCAGCTGAATATTATGAAAGAGGTTATAGTGAAGTCAATTATTATAAAATATTTTTAAAAGATATAAAAATTTCCAATTTCTATTTTAAATATAGTAAAAGCGGATTATTTCATGAAGATAATGATGTTATTTAATTTCTTTTTAACTTTTGCTAATTTTTTTTTTCAATTCGTGACCTCCTCAACTAGAATAGACTATAAGTGTAAAAAATCTATTCTTATCAAATCTCCTACCCTCCTTTTACCTGCAGAAGGATTTAGAACTCTGGGCTGTCATCTAACTTGGAGAGGCGAATCATCAAGTTAGGTCCACTCTACAACCTATCTATTCTCAAAGTAGTCTATTTTTTCAATCTTTCATTCATATTGCAGAATATCTTACTAGTTTAAGCTTAATTTTAAAAAGTACTAAAAAGTAGATCATCTATAGGGAATATGATGGGAATTTATATTTAAAAAAGCATAATTTTCTTTAAGCCTTACTGATTAAAATTCTATTTTTATAATTTTCAGCATCAGTCACCTCATGCTCTTGAACTAAAACAAAGTAAATTTATAAATAAAAAGTTTTACTCAATTTTGCACTTTATCTGATTTTTACAGGTAATATAATAAAGATTATTGGTCTCTGTAGTTAAATTACAATAAAATTCATAGTAATTATTATTTAATTTATTTGAAAGAGTAGAGAGTTAAATATTGTCATCTATTTATTTTTAGATTTGGAATTATAATTATTTTATTTATAAGTAATTTTATTTCAAGTTAGCTTGTTATTTATTAAATCATATAGATTTGTATTGAAGAATATGTAGCAGTAATAATAATCTATCATTTAAATCAAAGAATGATTAAAAATAAAATTTACTTATTTTTAATAAGATAAAATAATTTATAATAAGAATTTAATATTAAATTTGAATGGCTTAAATTGATTAAAGGTCAATTTTAAATAATAATTATTTTTTGGAGTGCTTTTTCGGCAATGAAAAAAGCTTTTAAATCTTATATTTAATATATATAGAATATATTCTTAAAGGAAGTAGCAAATAAAGATAAAAAAAATATAAGAAAATATATTCTTCAAGTATCTTTTAAGTTAATTACTTTTCATTTTGTATTAATTGCATAAATAAAGATTTAATAATTTTATTTGAGGAACAGCATATAAGGTCCATTAATTACTAAGGTATGTTAAAAAAATAATATTTTAATATCTTTCACCTTCCTTTTCATATGGTTCTTATTTCATAAGAGTGGATGACAGTAAATAATAATTTTGTAAAAACATGCAATTATACCCGAATTAATAAATATGTTTATTTTCGATGAAATTTTATAGCCACTTTAGGAGGATCCTTTGATATTGCATTTTACATTTGAAAAGAAAAGAAATTAAAAGTTCAATGTTTAATTAGTTGCTTCTGAATTAAATAAAAGAGATAATAAATATCTCTTTTTAGTTTTGAATTAAATACTTATTTTGTCATCTAGTTTGAAATAATTGGTATATAATATCTCTTTTTTAAAATATAAAAAGCTGAAAACTCCAAATCCTCTCAATGATAACCTTTCTTTCTAATAATTATTTGAAGAAACAATTTTTAATTTAAGTTTTTATTTATGCTGAGAGACATGTTTCCAAATAAAAAGTAATATAATAAAAACTAATATTTAATTTATATTCTCCCTCATAAATGTAACTCATAAGTTTCTTAGAGATTATTATGTATTTTTAGATTTATGATTAACTTAACTTAAGAATATAAATTAATTTCCTTCCAGCTATGATATTT
>JAJKFJ010007025.1:0-16983 GCA_027382625.1 Tetmemena sp. SeJ-2015
AAAAGTATATGATTTAACTTAAAACAATTTCTTCTAAGAGTAATCGATATATCCTCCGTAAGTTTAAATAGCTGTTTCAGTTACCTCATAATAAAATTATAAATAAATTTTAATTAAATAAAATTATTGAAACTGCAATCTATTTTTTAATCTAATTCAATTTTGAATATAAAAGATTATTAAACGATTAATAATTAACTTTTTTAATTAAACTTTTTGTTAATCACACTCATTTATTTTCTTGATTAAATTTCATCTTTTATTTCTTTGTAAACAAATTTTTTGATGATTCGTTTTTTTCCATCGAGAATTTGGCAATTATATTTTTATTAAGAAATAAAATTTTCATCAAAGTACAAATCGAACTTATTGTATAAAGAGAAACTGGATGTGTCTGTGTTATAAATGAAAATAAGTTTGCATTTTACTCATAGAGAAGGACAACCTGATGCTATCTAATGTAAGGAGTGCTCTGGTAAACTGTCTATGCGCATTGAACCCAATATAAAAATACTTCGTCTTAAAATAGGGATAAAATAACTATAAATTTAAACTTTAATAATATAGATTATTTCTCAAAGGCTAAAATAGAAAGCACAATTGTCTTTTGTTAGAACACTAAACTAAATTTAATTTGCAAATATTTGGTTTTAGCAATTTTTCAAATATATTTTAATCTTATTTGATGAATTAAATTTTTATGCTATTTATATTTTTTATCCTTCAATATAATTTTAAGAATATCTTATTCAATTAAATTTGATATGAAATAGAAAACAAAGTTAGTTAATTACATTATATAATAAAATAACAAAATATAAAAATTATTTGTTTAGCTTTTGTGCATAGTTAATTAAAATTATTAAGTAAAACATATTTGTTTATATTCTAATTTAAAGAAGATATGATTAAAACATCAATAAAATAATTAGATTACTTTTAATATGTGTAAAATAAAAATAAATCTGTCTTTGTTAGTTGAGCTAACTTCTGAATAGAAAATGATCTCGGTAAAATAAATATAATGATAAGTAACTGATATCTCATCAAGTCGCTATCCAGTTATTATAAACATAGATGGCACAGTCTGAGTTAATAAATTTAATATTTATAAAAGTGATTTTATTACATTTAATTTCCAGTGTATTTATTTTTTTATTAAAGAAGATTTTTATTTATATTGAGCTACTGCATTTTTAACCTCTTTTATAAATAAAAGCTACAATTAAAATTAATAATTTTCTAGATGATATATTTTCTATTTTTTAACTTCAAGAATGTGTATTTATAAAAGTTAATTCGTTTAATGCTATAAATTGTACAATAAGAATTCTAAGATTAAAGGAAATATAAAAAAAAAGAGAATGATAAAACATTTCAAATGCTATTGATAACATTTTCACAAAAAATTTAAGTAAGTTGCAAAGTTGCAAATTCTTTTTGTGACTAAATTTTTTTAAAAATTATGCAAGAAAATAAGAGGAGAACATTTAAATTATTTATTTTTTATAGTTTATGGGTTTTATTGTAGAGAAGAAGAATTATTAAATTTATAAATTAGATAAGTAAACATATATTATAAATTAATAATTATAATTAAATAAGAAGAAATTTCTAGGAGAAATAAAAAAAATAAGCAAAACTAAAAAGTAGCTTAAAATATTTTATGAAACTTATCTTAAATATTACCAAATCAAAACTCTCCTCTTTTTATCAAAGTCAAAATTATTTTTTTAAAAAATATAATAAGGACTTTAAGTGAAAGTTTTTCATTTACTATTGTCCGATATCATTAAGATTTCTATAAGTTCCAATTTATCTTGAAAAATGTAAGGATTTTTATCGGAATTAAGTACTTAAACTACAAAGCCTAAAAACAGCAAATGCTTAACTTGAGTAGCCAATACCTTAGCACACGAATTAAGTGAATAAAATTCCTTAATTAGTGATGGCAGACTACTTTTATTAGGCAAGAGGAAAATACTGTGGATTAAAAATTCACACTGTTAGTCGACAACTTCTTTGAGCTCATTATAAAATTAGGGAATCTTTGTGCAGATCCAATAAACTTAACAAGTTGACATTGGTGAGATTACTTGGAGGAAGAATGTAGCCTAAGACTCCTAATTTGATTATAGAGACTCTACGGAGTTAGTAGAAACCTTCAAGTAACTTAAATCAGAATATTGTTAGTGGTCTTACCAAATAGTATCTCAGCAAGATTCGTCGATACTATCCATAATCATTATTCCTTGTAGGCTCTGCCTCTCATTGGAGAGAAGTTCCATAAGATAGGGTTAGGCAGATTAAAATCGAGAGGTATTATTATACTCCAATAGCTAAGGGTCTCATCATAATTCCATTCTCTCCCTTAATAAAAAATTATACAAATTATGGTTGATTATTCAATTTTTAAAGCTTTTAGAGGGTTCTCTTTTAAAAAAGTGAAATAAATACTGGCAAATTTGAAAGACTTTTATATAAGCTAATTCTTATTAAAACGAAGTTCTTAGCATTAATTAAATTAATTCTTTAAGTTTATTAATAATTTTGATTGAAATAGATTCGTTTTTTTGTATCGAACATAAAATTTTTTTTTACTAGAGAAGGTTGAATTAGGTGCAGCCTCCTGTATAATCATATTGGCAAACATTTCCAGCAATTAAACTTCATTAATTATAAAATTTATCTTAATTTATACTGGCTAGTTTCATTGATTGTTTTAAATTTATCTTAAATTGATCCCACTATGATTACTTTCTCTATAAATATATTTCTAAGTTTAGAAATTTAAGCTGCCGAATTCACTTTTAAAATCATCTATGAAGCTTCATATCATTTTAATTATATTCATCTAGTTTTATTTAATATATTTAACCCTATAAAACTTCTTAAAAAATGTTCAAAATATTTTTTATTATAATTTCTTAATTAGATCTATTTTAAATCTTAAAAATCACAAATTATTTATGTATGTAGATCTTAAAGGACAACTGCATAATAAATTATAATCACACTTTCAAGACTTATAGTCTATGCTTTAAGAAAATTTCATAAAATCATTGATTTAAGCTTACGAACTTACCATATATACTCATTTTTGAATATCTCATTTACTCTTTTCATTTAATATTTAAGTTATCAACTGATATTTATCAATAAAAAATTAATTAATTCTGTAGAATTTGATAATAAAATAGTTGCTCAATTATAATATACTTATTTTTCCTTTTGCAAATCTCTTTAATTTTTTAATGTTTAAAAAATAAATTTGTGTATCCTAAGCATAATATTTTTTAATTTATATAATTTTACAGAGCTTTAATGTACAGATAATTATGAATTATTTAGTTGCAATACTTATTTAAATACTTTATTTCTAATTAAAATTTGAAATCTTAAAATAATCTTTAAGTTATTGATTGGAAGAGATCTTGTATAAAAAAATTTAAATGATGTAAATAAATCGGGCGTCTCTTTATTATTATTTGTAATTAAATATTTTGGTAATAGATATTCTTTTGCTAAAACGAGTTTAAAGATTGAGAGATCCAATCTTAAGCTTGATAAGATTTCATATCTTAAAATTATCCAATCGAACCTCTGCCGAACTCATAAACTTAAAAGCGACTTAAATTGAATTTAAATAGCCCATAAAAATACTTTTATAATGAAATATTCATAGCCTATTTATCTTTAGAATTTCATTGTAAAATATTTATAAATTGATTGCTTGCTTTTAGTGCATTCTCCTATTTATAGTTTTATAAATAAACTTAAAGTTAGATCCTCAAGACTTCTTAAATAAATTAATATGATTTATCAATTAATTTAGTGACTTTATTCATCAATATCTATGATGGATTTATTTAAAAGATTTAAGGAATTTCAAGAATATTTTTAAATAAGGTTAAATAAAAATTGTCTCTTTTTAAATGATTTAATGAAAATAAATATAAAAAAACTTACTCTTGTTTTGAAATTTAATTTTCTTAAACATTAAATTAATTTTATACAGATGAGTGGTAAACAATGAAAGAGTATTAAAGATTGATAAATAATTAATTTCACCTCATTTAATGTTTTAGAAAATATTTAAAAAATTAAAACTAAGGTCATTTGAATACCCTCTCTAAAAATCATCTCAAAACTTAGTTTCTTTAATTAATCAGAATTACAATTAATTTGAGAAAAATAAGTAAATCTGTAGATAGGAAGGTCTACTAAGCTGATTACTTTTCTCATACTTGAATAATTTTATGCTATATTAAACCATAAACATCTATAAAAAAAAAACATATTTTTATGGTATATTTTTAGATTATTGCAATTCCTCTCGAATTAGGATAATATATTTCGAATTTTATTTATAATTGGCTGAGCAGACATCGTGAATGAAAGGCTAAATGTTATCGTGAACTTAAACACTTTCATTGTGATATGCTGTACGTTGCTATCATGCAAATATATTTTGATTTTATCTCTAATGAAATAATTTGTTTAATTAAAATTACTTAAAATGAGAAAATAATAAATAATAAAAAGAAAGCATTTAACATCTTCAAGGGAGAAGAAGGATGTTTCCTCTAGTAATTAGTTTCATTGAGAGCATAAAATATTTTAAAACTGATGGAAAAGGAATTCTCTACTTTATAGCATAAAAGCTTGAGAGAATGCCACCTTTCTAATATTTATTTATGTATAATGGCCGTATTTTTCATTTTAATTTCTTACAGAAACTTATGAGTATCTAAGAAGCCTTTAATTTCTTCTTGTTTTGAGTTTTGATAGTCTTGAATATTATGAATAAGAGTTTATCTTCAAGATATTTTTCTCTATAAAAATTAAAAATCAAATTTCAAACCATAGAAATGAACTAGATGCATAAAAATTACATTTTTATGCAGAAAGCTTTTTTTGTAAATTAAAATAATTTTTAACTGTAAAGAAATTTATAGCTACAAAGAGTTTTACATAAGAATAATAATCTTTAAAATTTAAATCTCACCTGAGTGCTAAAATATATTAACCACAAGGTAATGTGTTATAAATATATTCCATACCAAATTAAAATCTTATCTTCCAAGTATTAATTCATTTTTTATTTTTTATATTATTTTATTGAATAATGCCTAAACTTTTTATTTAAAAGCAAGAATTAAATAATTCTATTCATTTCTATCTATATTGTAGTTAGATAGGTCGAAAGTACCAATAAAATTAGAGTCCTCATACAAATAAGTACCTACTATGTAATTATCGCTTATTGATTTAGAAATCATTTTATAAAAGTTTATTTAGTCCCAAGCAATAAACTATTCAATTCATTTATCAGATTTTTTATAACTAAAAATATTAAAAAATTATAAAATTTAGTTTATGATTTAAAATTTTAACGATAAATGTATAGATTAGTTTTGTTTTTAAATATTTTTTTCTTATCTTTATAGACTCAAATTTCAGAACTAACTTTAGAGAAAATGAAAATAATATTCTAAATAAAATAGTTTTACGATATGGAATGAGTGAACCATCTGAAATTTTGATTGCGGTGAAACCCATTTATGAGATTATGTTGAAGAAATATATATTCTTTTTATAAAAATATTTCAAAGATTCTAACAATTTATTACTCAACTTTTTAAGTACTTTCTTTTTGTTTTCATAACTCATTATGTTAAATTCTTTTAAATGTTAAGCAAAATTATTTTAAAAATAAATTTATAATTACTCTTTTTTTTGAAAAATTATAGTATCTTTTATCTATAATATAGTAAGAATTTTAATTAAAATTGATTATTGGTTAAAATATTAAATGGAGAGTTGCAAAATGGTGTCAGTTAAAACCGCAGTTTCCCCCCTGATCTGCAGCTTGTTCGATAGCTTATTAAAAATTAATATGAGTTTCTTCTTTAATCATCTTCACAGCACCTCTTAGCAACGAGATACGACGCACGCACTCTTCATCATCCTCATATTCTTCATTTTCATTAAAACTTGTGTTGCTTATAACTCTTGATTGAGCGCGCTCACACACAAAAGTGGCAAGGATAGAAAGTTCTTATAATTAGATGCTGAATCGAATGGTGTAATAATTATTTAAATTGGACACACTTCAGCTGCCACTTATTTATTCCATTTTAATTTAATATCTAATCTAATTCACTTTTTTATTAAATTCTTAGCTATATTTTCTCTACTAATTATTTACTTTTTTTATCGAAAATTTTAGAAAGGAAAATATTTATTTGTAGATTAAATTTTTGACTTTAAAAAAATTTGAAATTTAAATGAAATAGGACTCATCTTCAGAAAGTTCAAAATCATTCTTGAATAATTACGAAGTTAGAATGAATATTCTAATTTTAAATCATAAGTGTTTCTATTTTAAACAATTTAAATAAGTTATTTAGAGTGAAAAAAGCAAATTTTCAATTGACAAACATATATTCCTCGATCTAAAAATTTAAATATATTTGTTTTCTTATCGAGATAAGATAAAATGATATTTGAATTTGCTCTAAGTAATTTCAAAGATTATAACTTTACTCTTATAATTTATAACCGGAACAAATTAGATATAATAGTTTTAATGTTTAAATGCATATACAAATTTCTCAAACAAAGTTGATCCATCTTTACTGCCTTTAATAATTAAATATTTACTTTTATAAAATTATAAAATAGATTTTAAAGAGATAATAAAAAGTATCAATAAAATAAGTATTGAATATAATTCCTCAGAATATCATGCATTTCTTCATTTATCTAATTTATCAATTCAAGAATATTTTCCTGTTAAAAGCTGCATAAAATATCTGCATGTAAGAATATAGTGTATTTGATTTTTTAAAAAGTTAAATGATGGATAATGAAGCCAGTTATTCTCTATAACTAAAAATATTTTTAATAAATTAAGATCTGCAAATAGTATAAAACAATTGCACAGAAATCTTCAAGAAATTAATATATATTTTAAAGAGCTTCAAAATCAAGCAATTTCTAAAAAGAATTTATTCTAAAAATAATTTAGAATTATTATTTAAAAAATTCTGCATTTGATTATCTATCTGGTGATTTTAAAGAATTTTAATTAAATTTTAGTTCATAATTTATTGAAATTAGACCATTAGCAATCAAATTCGTTTGTTCATATCCCACAACATAATAGACATTCAAGTTTTTATCCATTTTTGCTAAAAATTTTGAGATTTTTGTAGTTATAGCAGGGACCAACACTTTTATAATAGAAAATAGTTTTAAGTTTTATTTTAGTCAAAGAATTATTCATTTTATTGTAAATTTTAAATTAAAAAATTTATATTTTTTGAATAACCTTTTGAAGTTGTATCTCCTGCTACAACAAACTTGCCATCAGAGAGTTCGTAAATTTTGGAAAACTTAATATTTTATATTAACTAAGTTTCTTCAGAAGAGTATTCCCCACTTCCAAATATCGTAGACAATGCATCAAAGCAATTAACCTTTAATTGTAATTAAATTATTCTAAGAGTATATGCCTATAATTCAATTTGGACTTCATTAAACAATTCTTATATATTTTTATTTTAATACAAATTTATCCAAGAGAGATTCGATCTAAGTATTAGGCATATTAGTATATCGCTCTTTTTTTACTCTTCGAATTCAAAATTTTTGTATAGAATAAATAATATACTTATTCCTTACCCATATGAGTTTAACATAAAATATGATAATTTAACTTATGTTTATTTTATTTATTTAATGTTTCTAATTTTATCTTATCTCTTTTTTTTTTTGGGAAAAAATTCTCGGAGTTGAATTAAAATCGAAATAATTTAATCTGTTATTCTTCATTGAAGTATAATTTTATAGGGAAAATATATAGATTGAATCTTATTATCAATTTATAGATGAAACCTAATTTATAAACAAATGCAATGTAAAAGAGGCAAAATAATAAATAAAAATATTAATATATAAACCAGATTTTAGTCTTCTTTACTAATATGAATGCTAATATTAAGTTTTATTTAGTTTTGAATTGATTTCGGTTTGCAAAGTGAGATCAATAAAGAAGATAAGACACACAAAATAGCCAAGGCAAATTTTATAATTCTTAATCATTATTTAATTATATAGAACTTATTCTCAATTTAGGAGTCATTTTAAAAAAATTTTCTTTATTATCTTTATAAAAGAAGGAAATCCATTAAAGCACATTTAATTATTGTAGTTTCTTATTTAAAGTATTGTTTTAACATCTTTTTCTCATTTTAGCTTCATTAACCATAGAGGAAAAAATATTGGTGTTTTATTTGTCAACATTCAATCTATATTTAATTTAAATGCCTCTAAACTGAAATTCTAATATATTTATCATCTATAAAATATAATTTAGAGCAATCTATGCTTATTTTAAATTTAAATAGATAGTTTTTTGTTGAAATTTTTATTAATCTTGAGCTAGTTATTCTGACAAGAAAACAATAACATTACAAAATTAAAGTTGATTTCTTATTACCATCAAAAATTAATCGAGAACGAATCTATACTATATTTGTGGGAATGCTTAAAATTTATATTTTAATTGAGCTTTCAAAAGTTTGCATGAGAGGTGGATTTTTATATGAATGGATAAAGCAAATTTAAAGTTAATAAATATTTTTTTAAAAAGTAATTAATCTTTACCTTACTTATCCTAGTCTCACCTATACTCTATTTAACTAAATATTGTATGAAGTGTAGATTAATGCAGCTAAAATAATTTAATATAAGTAAAATTTGTTCATATAACACCTCATCATACTGAGTTAAAAATATTGGGGGGGGCCTTTCCTCGTCATCCACTTTTTTCATGAAAATATGAAAAATCACTGTCTGGCATAAAATCAGCCAAAAACACTAAATTTTTATTCCAAATTCAATTTAAGAGAGCCTATTCTGTTCAAATTATTTAATTTAGATAAAAATTAGAACTTTCAAGAAAATATTCAATTATAATAAATTAATTTATAAATAGATAGCAATATTATTCAGGAAAATCCATACATTCACATATCAAGGATATCTAATATAATATATTTATTCAAAGTACTCTAAAATTCCATATCACATTATTTGAGTTATCTTCGTTTTAGATCTCTAAAAACATAATCTTAGCTCTCAATTGTATCTGGGTCAATATATTTTATTAATTGCATATTGTTCTTTGTTTGCATAATAAAATATGCAATCCCATTTACTCTTGTTCTCTTTTAAATATTTCATAATTGAATATCATTCCTTTGCTTCTACATAGCTTAGAGCATGCTTAAATAAATTTCATCTTAAAATTAAATGTCTTTTGTAGCATAGATAATTCTCGTTGTTATCTTAAATCTTATGTATTTAAATGTATATTTTTTTTATTTTATTCTAAAAAAGTTATATGGCAATACAGTTGTGGCTTAAAAATATTTTTTTGTCATACTGCTTTTTAAAAATTCAAGCTCTATTTTCTAAATTGAGCAATATAACAAAGATAACCTCTTTGAAATTGAATTAGGACTAAAAAATTGGTGTTTTTGGCTAATTTTGGGCAAGAGAGTGATTTTTCATATTTTCATTAAAAAAGTGGATGACGAGGAAAGGCCCCCCCCAAAATATTAATTATATATTTAAAATTAAATTTACAAAATTAAAAATTTGGAGTTTCTGAATCAAATTTTCAACAGATATCTTATGTTTTTTAATAAAATTAAAGGCATGAAATTATAAACATTCACTTATTATCAAATTTGAATTAATTTTGTTGATATTCTTATAGAGTATATATTATTAATTTAAAGTATAATATCGAAAAATTAAAAGCTATCGATTAAGATCACTATCATTCAATCTTGATTTCTATGAAAGACTTTTATAACAAAAAACTTTGAAAAAATTTAACTGCCTTGCTAAAAAATCAGCATTCATAAAGTTAATATGAAAATTTTAACGTACACCAGATTTTTTAGATCATTTAAAAAACTATTTGAAAAATTCATAATTACAATTAAGAAAAGATTAAATGCTATATTTCTTTTACCATAATAATTTTGATATTCTTAAACTCTCAATTATTTTTTCTTTTTCTTATTAGAAGTTTATATTTATTCTCATAATAATTTTTATTATATGATTTAAATAAATTAATTTATATTTAGTTAGCGCTGAAAAATATTTAGTTGAACTATTAATATTTATTCCTATGGTTTATATTAAAAAAGGTTTAAATTATAGAAGAAGATCTTTCATAAAAATAATATACTTTGTTAAACAATATTTTATAATAAATTTTAATAGCTCATAAAAAAGAATATTTTATTTTCTGCGTCTCTCATGGTTTGATCTGTTATCGTTAAAATTTTGCAAACAATCAATTAATTGAATTATCAACCAGCCTACTAAAAAATACAATATTTTAGTTAGAGCTAGCTTATATTTTGCAAATTATTAAACTTATTTATATCTAATTTTCAACTAATGTTTAGCTATATTAATCACTCCTAAATTTTTTTATAAGATAATTATATAATGCTTTCTTTTTCATTTCTCTGAAACATACAATATTATATAATCTTCTAACTAAACAATTTTTATTCAGATTATTGCTTTCCCAAAAATAATTAAGATTTTAAGTTTAGTGTGTTTACTTATATTTAGGAACATTTAATGAGCTTATTTAAGTAGAATAAAATTATAAAATATGAATTAATTTTTCATTTCAGTTTAAATAATTTCTAAAGAGGAACAATCTCTGTGAGAAGAGAGTGAATAATTTAATCTATCTTAAATTCTGAGGTATAATTCCTTAAATATTTATTTCATTTATTATTTTTATTGCGTTTTGTAAGTTCGGAATACGATTAACATATAAAGATTATTTTTTCAAAATACATAATTTATGGTTAATTAACAATTATTAAAGTGTTTTCTACAAGAAAAAATTTAAAAAGGAATTGTCAATATTGATACAAATCATCAGACAATATTAAAATTAGATATTGTTTCTTTTATTTCTTTTTTTAATAAAAATAAAATAGAATTTTAGATTGCAGAATATTTAAATTATTCCAGACAACTTTAAAAATGTTTAAAGCATAATTCAACAAAATAGAAGATTTTAAAGCTGATCGATTTTAAGCTTTAAAGAATTTATAAAATCAAATTTATTTTCTTATAAAAAGGCCAGATTATATTTATGAGACCATACAACTATTCTTAATGATACTTCATAATTCTCTTTTTAAATATTTTTGCTTTTTTAGTAAATAATTATTAACATAATTCAATAGTTGCTAAGGCATTAAAGTGGGGAAGCTAAAATTTAAAGGTTTCTTATTATTTATCTATTAGATTTAATTCCTAATACTTTCGACTAAGAGCTTTTGAATTTAATTTTTTGAGTATTTTCATTGATCTTCTTTCTCTTTAATATTTTATGATAAAAATTGCATATAAAATATATGGCTTCTAACGAAGAAACAAATTTACTCCACCCTTGTTTTAAAATTTGAAATAAACTAGTCCTAATTTACATTATTTTGATATTTTGGGTTAATTTATATTTATAAAGCAATTTTAGAACTCTTTTAAATGAACTTAAAAAACAATAAGAAGTGTAGTTTATAGATAAAAGGAAGTGATGATAAATTATAAAATTCAATAGCAAAAAAATATTTTATTTTAAAACTGGCAATTATTATCAATTATCATTATTTAAGTTATTGCTATTCTAACTTTGATTTGATTGGATTTGATCATCTCTCGCAAAGGGGTTTCTCTTTCTCTAAGTTATAAAGTTGAATTAAAATATATACCAATATTAAATTAACAAATGAAGGTAGGTTGGGAGGCTAATTAGGCTTGGGAAGTTCCTGAGAATAAATTTTGACTGTTCTAAAAAGAGCCTAGGGATTTGTAGCTTCTCTAATGATCCTCCTGCATAAGTTTATTTTCTTCAAAAGCAGGTTTACAAAAATGCAAGTTAATAAGTTTGAAGCCGTTGGCTTTACTAAACGCAGAAGAGTCAGACTAGTTATTGAAGGTCCCATTTTGTGGCTTGGAATCTATGGAAGAAGCAGAATTTTGGAAAGTTCCTCTTCTGTTATTTACTCATCTTTAATCGTTGAATTTCATTCTCTTGCTCATAAATAAAATTGAAAAAACCTATTTAAGTTTGCTATCAGTATTTGCATGCATTTAGTCTTGCTGATTATCTCTTGATTCTTTTTCTTCCTCTTCGGATTCAGAGGTTAAGTTATTTAGTCTTGAGAAAGATCCACGACCTTCCAAGTTGGTGTTCCCATTCTTAAATATATAACAAATCCTAAAAATTGTTTTCTAGGTACTATTGCAAATTAATTTAAAGATTAAAGATAAATTTATGCCCTGCATGGATATGAAATTGGTGCTTGAAGCTTAAGTGCAATTCTTGTTGATTAGCTTAAAATTACTGGCCTGAGTGTTGGACATCATATCTCTAGACCTCTTCTTGCTGAGTTCAAATTTAAGCTCATTTATCTAAGTTTCTAAGTTCCTATTAAGCTCTGCTAAGCGCTCATTGTCCTGCGAGTACTGTTGAAGAATTTAGGCAAGTTTCAAAAGCTCATTCTGCTTGCGATTAAAAATGAAAACTTATTTTTAAGAAATTAAGTGTCTCAGACTTTTAAGCTAAAAGATTCTCGTAGTACTAGTTTTACTCTTGGAGTTGCGCTCTATCTTACTCAATCGTGTCTATATACTCATAGGATCAATTAAAAGTAGTAATATAATTGCATTATTCTATTAGGCCTCTTCAGTGAGTTGCTCCTAGATAACTCTCTCTTTGTCCACCTCTTTAACTTTCTCAGCCACTAAATCCCTCAACTCCTCACTCTCCTTCAAATCCTACAACAGCTTGTCTCTGTGAGTCTCCAACTAATCTCTTTCCTTCTAAAGCATTTCAACCTAGGCTGTGAGTTCCTGCAGTTGAAGATTAGAAGTGGTCTCCGATAATTATTTCTGGAAGGAGTAGTTTAGAGGAGACATATGTGGGTTAGATTTACGTTGCCCGTCAAATGCCAAATGCAAGGTGCTTTCTCTTATCAAAGTTTAATTCCTCATAATGCATCTTTATGTTTTTAATTATAGCAGATACAGTCTTCTGTATAAAAATATTTTTACTTCAGCAAGACTTTTAGCTTCTCTCTCAAGGCATTTATCTCAACTTCAAAATCTACATTTCGATTTCAAGATTTCTCAATGAAGATCGAGCTAGGCAGTACTTATCCTTAACTTCTTCAAACCTCGAGATCAGAGCTTCATTTGCAGAATCCTTTTCAGAGATAAGAACTCTCAAATTTTGGATTGTACTCTCAGATTCTATTTTGTCGGTTTTGAAAAGATCTAGAATGAATTTGGCTTCGTCTATGTCATATTTATTAATTTAAGGTATTTATTTTAATGAATATTTTCCTTCTTCCAAATCCGATTCCAGTCTTTCAGTTAATGCTTTGAGATCAAACATAGGCTAGAAGGTATATTCCTCAAACCTTTTTTACTAAGTCTCTTCTCCTTGTACTTTTTGATTGCTTTAATTTTGGTTAGGGATCTGAAGTGAGGTGGATCTGAGATAGTTGGCATTTTGATTCTGTATCTGCAGTGATTTGATTTATTCTCTAAGCTGATCAAGCTCACTCTAGTGATCCTATTAGATTTGATTAATCTCATCCTAGTGCTAAGAGATTCTAGACTCAAGTTTCATTATAAACTTTTCCTTGTCAATTATCAGTGCAGTCTTATCTTCAAGCATACGAGTAAGTTTATTAAATAGTAACTTTATTTATAGTGATTAAGCTTTTCCTGCTTATCTTTATTTAAAGAGGAGTGTCATCTTTGTTCTAGTATTTAACTAAAGTGTTATAACTAGAGAAGCCTGATCTTTTCAGCCTATTCCTCATCGTTCTCCTTCACAACTTCATTTGCTTTCACAAAGGTTTTGATATTCTTAGCTTTCTAGCCAAACTTAAGGGTCTCCTTAGTCTCAGAGAGGTTGGTTTTAACTGAGATACAGTGCAGATTATTTGGGTTAGAGAGTTTACTTGCAAGCCGTACTAAAAATTACTTAAGCTTGGAGTTTCTGTAACCAATGTGCTTATACAATATACAAATAAATATATTATATAATGCTGAGTATCGCTTCTCTCTTTACTAAATTTGCTGTCAGTTAGCATTATAAGCTCTTGTTGATGTTGGAGCCCTCTTCCAATTTCACAAGTCTGTTCTTATCAGCAATAAAACTCATTCTCAGAGCCAGCTAGATCTACCAAATTAAAACTTATCTAAGTAATGTTTAATTGACTTGCGAAGTCCTCACAGTGGTCTTGGGATCACATTATATTTTACTTAGTTAAGAAAGAGAAGTATATGCTTACTCAATTGTTATAAGTTTAGCATATTTTAAATCGTTAACTTTCTCATTGTAGATTTCAAGGTAAGACACCCTCAAAATCCAACATACATTAGATCAGTCACATAAAAATATATAATTAATCCTCAAGGTCTCTTCCGCGCATAAGATAATTTACTAAAAGCCATTAACAGCTGCAGATATTAAGTCCTTCGAGTTTCGATCGTAAACCATTTTGTTTGACTAGCTTTTAGAATGCAATTAATAGAAATATAAATAACTATATTTCTTAAAGTCATGAATAAGTAATATATTTCATTCATTTTGTGAACTTATTTATAAATTGAGAATATAGAATATGGAGTCCAGATTAGCTTGATGGCTGGGAGTGTTGCTTAAAAAAATGAAGATTTTTACTTTCATATAAATTTATATTTTGTTAAAGCAATGTATGAATTTAAAATAATATCAATTTTTTACCTTATATTATAGATTCAACTAATACATAAGAATAATGACTTGAGTAAATAAATATAATTGGTGATAAAAATAACTGACTAGTTTGTTGAAGAGCTGACAGACAAAGCGCCAAATGATGAAGAGAGGAGTAGATATGAAAACGCTGGTTGATATTATTATGAGTTGTTCATCTTCGACAGAGATGTTGAGCCTATTCAATTAAAAAAATAATTCTATAAATACTTGTATGCTTCTATTCTGTCAGTCCTGTGTGGAAATATAATATTCAGCTAGAATGGAAGTGCTTGAAGAGGAAGAACTGAGAGTGATGCAAACTATAGTGAGTTTATTTGATGATGTACGCATTTAAGCAGCTGGAGGCACAAAGAATGGAGCAGGCTGAGATGCGCAAGAACATTTAATTAACCAGGAAGCATAATGAAAGCGAATAATAGGATATAAACTCTATGCGAAGGGCATGAAGGATAACGCATACTGAAATATTATAATTCCAATTTTAATAAGGGTGAGTATCCTCGAGCAAAATGTTTTGCCTTGGCTCACCAAATATAAGTCATAGTATAATTAGCATATATTAACAAGCAATACAGTTTAATAGGTAGCTAGCTTACTTCATCAAAAGAAAGCTAATGAGTTACAGAAGTTACTTAACTTTTAAGGGTGAGAGCAGGGAGCACATGCTCTAACAAAAATATATAATTAAATTGAAAATTTTAATAATAAAAATTAGGCTTATATTTATTGTTCAAAGTTTGATTATTTGCATCCTGGCTATATCTGCCTGAAAGACTAATCCTTGAAGCATTAAGAGATTGTTCTTGAGACTAGTCCCTTTACTGATTCAGACTCTCCCTTTCTTATTCATTAAAGGCTATGTCGAAATCTTCGATAATGGATCGATTTTGCTTCAGCAGTAATACATATAGCTAAAATCTGCAATTATAGATTAATTCAGCGAGATAAGAAATATTTATTTCTAAATTAATTAATTATAAAATAAAATAAATCAAAATATAAAAAGTAATTCTGCTATAACATTTCAACTTGTTTCTTCCCCATTTCGATTTAAACTTATTTCTTATCTTCAAGGGCTTAGGTTAGATAGTCCAAATGATTTTTTTAAAATATTTTGTTTGACTATTAAATGAGTCTTGATGTTGGTAAATGACTATTAACTTTGCCTGCGTTTATACTGTTCTTTGTTCTCTAGCTGGTAATCAATTTGAGCATAAAGTTGGTTAATTTGTTCTCTCTAAGTATTTATCATATCCTCTTAAGATGAAACTTGCTACCTCAATTTCTCAACCTCTTTCTATTTCAAAAACTTAAATTGATAATGACTTTATTATTCTAGAGAAGCCTTTTATAGAATAAGCAACTTGCTTTTTGAGGTTGCTGCCTAACTGAGATTTAAATCTTTGCAAATTAGAGTTGCCTTGCAAACTGTGCTAAAGTAGTCTGGTCAGCTTATGAAATAAATTAGTTTCTCCCTTAACTGAGTTTGCTGATAACTTGTGATAGTGCCAACAAACTCTTGTTTATTTATATTTAAACTAAAGGAATCTAGATTCATAATGTTAATTGCAAAAATGTCTAACAATTTATGCAACAATTTTGACAGTCTTTTAGATGATATCTATTCTGAAAATTGTGTGAGAGCGTGAACTCTATTCGTTTTGAGGCGTCTCGCTCATCTTCCTTTAATTCTTTATCGATATATAT
Source organism: Tetmemena sp. SeJ-2015 (assembly GCA_027382625.1). Classification (NCBI taxonomy): domain Eukaryota; phylum Ciliophora; class Spirotrichea; order Sporadotrichida; family Oxytrichidae; genus Tetmemena; species Tetmemena sp. SeJ-2015. Next base: position 16,598 of record JAJKFJ010007025.1, read on the forward strand.
TCTTAAATGCTCAAAATCCAAGATTGATTGGTGCTATTAGAGGAGGGTCACATATATTATTTGTTTATCTTTCATTATTTTGATCGTTTTAAATTTTTGTAATTTTTTTGCCTGAGGAAGTTTGGCCATAGGCAAAGATAGTCACATTAAAGCCATTTGCCATTCATATTCTTAACAACATACTTTAAAATATATTATTCTAACTAGCTTTCAGCGAATACACAGTCTAAAAACAATTTCATCATCATCTAGATTATAATTACCAAATTTGTAGATGTCCTTGGAGACTTTGTTTTAGAGCGAGGCACCATCTGGCCTGACAATAAATATTTTAGCTTAGTTCTCTTGAATCTTCTCGTTATCTGCTAGTGGCTTCAACCTCACAG
>JAJKFJ010007030.1:0-16978 GCA_027382625.1 Tetmemena sp. SeJ-2015
TAAGTATGAACTTGGTGTTATTGTGCACGTTCTGAAAGTACTGATTCACTACTCTTGCGAAGTTTTCAATTCTCTTGGAGCGAGTGGGCAAGTCAAGCACGATAGCATGGATACTGAGATGCATAGCAAAGTTTATCTCTGAGCTAAGGATTGCCTCTGAACGCAGGCGCACGTGCTCGTAAGGTGAGTCACAGTCAGTGAGGTGAGAATTTATCTTTCCCAAGATGAAGTCAGACCAGTAGAAGCTCTTAATGGAAGTGTCTATTAAAATAAGTATGAGAGAAGAGTAGAGATAACGAAAGAATGTTGCTTTTGATTTGCGCAAAAGAATGGTAGTTACCTGAGCGAGTAAGTGCGATGTCTCTGGTTTGAATGGTGGTCTCAGTTCTAAAGTTAGATGCGTGGCAAAGATCGATCAAGATGAAGTCGAAGAACTGCGACTGTTCAGTGATTAGGTTTCTCAAGTTTGAAACTGCGTTGATGTCTCTTCCCACTCTCAAATCGTAAGGAATCTCTTTTACTTTGAAAGGCATAGTAGTTAATATCTGTATATTAAATGTTTTTAATACTGCTCTCGCGAAAATATTTAATGATATTAATTTTCGAGCCCTTGATTGATCTTAGATATCTCGCCCTTTCTAAAGTAGATTTTGAGACTGGAGCAAAGTTTAAACTATAATTAATGAAAGTGTATGTATCTTGAATGAGAGTGTCCTTGCATGTGTGTGTGTGAGGAGGTATTCCTAGATTATTCACTCTATACAATTTCTTTTAAAATATAGACTAGACTTACTTAAATTATAAACTAAGAAAACTTTACTTAAACATCAAGTAATAATGAAACAAACATCTCCTATTCCAAATTTTTTATTCCTCATTGCCAATATCTTTCCAGACTCAATTCTTAACCTGTATTTAGAATGGAGAGTTTAAGCACTTTTAAAGCGCAGCAGCAGGGCAAGAATACGAAGTAGAACGGAGAGACTCAAATCCTAACCACAGAGGTTAAAGGCTAGAGTGAAATGCCAGCATTTTACTATCATGCTTAACTCAATGAAGATGGAGAAATTGAGACTGCAGACAAAACAAAGGTGAGTAGAAGCGAGCAGATTTTTAAGTGATAGATATTGATTATCACAGATTTGTTATAACATTTCTATGTAGTAATTCCTGGTTGCGAAGAACTCAGAGATCAGGTTTGTGCTAAGGAGAGGCACCAAAGTAGCCTATCACCCAGTGCTGCTTGTTAACAAGCCCATCTACGATACTTCAACAGGAGAAATTCAGTATACAGTCTCACAGCCAATGGTTCTGATCATCTTATAAATGCATAGTTTCCTTCTTAAATGGTCCCGACAGGAGTAGATGCAGATCTAGGCGATTACCATTTGATAAATTACAGGGAGTCACCAGTGTAGAGTTTGTACCTTGAGAGAGTTCAGCCCTATAACGAAGTAGATACTGTGAACATCGAATTCAGAGTGCACTTCCCCTACTCTGGCAGCTTCTTCATTCAGATAGAGTACTCTTAGGAGGGTAATAAAGATATCAGAAACTACACACAGCCAGTTTACATCAATGTAGAGCCTGTCATTTCTTATAACAATGAAAAAGTCATTTATAGCAGTTATCTATAAAAATTACTTCTTTGAGAGATGAAGAGCTCCAGTGCAAATCACTAAGCATCATCACAGTAGCTTTTAAACGTGCTTCTCACTTTATATTAACAGTGTTATCGCGATGCCTCGGTCCTCTCCCTCGATGGGAATAAGTGCTTTCTAACATCTCTTAACTGGAATATAACGCAGTTCACTACACACCCATCTAGCAGTATGGCTCTTCCTACTCTCACTACTCACTCGCTGACTAGACACTCATAGATGACTTCTACTTCTCACCTGCTCCGGCAAACTTCGACCGATAATAGAGACTTGAAGAACTTAGAAGAGTAGTAAATCATGCAAGAGAGGAGTATGGCTTACTAGGAATTGTGGACATAGTGTTGAATCACACAGCTAATAATTCCCCTTGGCTTTTGGAACACCCAGAGTCGGCTTACAACACAGACGATTGCCCTAATCTGTTCCCTGCCTGGCTCTATTTAAACTGGTTATAATTTCTGTTGTTCTTAATAATTACTCTTTGATTCAGAGTTGGGAAAGTTCTCCTTGGATTACGCAGATAAGCGAGGCATGAATGACTGTCCTGCTGCTCCATTCATCAATAATGAGAGTGACTTGAAACATATCATACAAGTGATCTTTTTAAGTCATTATAACTTGAAGGCTGTGCTTAATGCGATTTAGAATAAAGTAATCAGCAGACTCAACTTGCATGAGTTTTTCCTCTTCAACGTGGAGAAGTAAATCAACTTAGCCAGGAACTATCTTAGCTGCTCTTTATATTTATTCTACATGTATAAGCGGATAAGAGATCTAAGCAAAGTTAAGTGAATTCCAAGCCAAGTTTGACACCAGAAAGTGGTTCTCCTCTGACCATTACATGCTTTTGGAGGAGAGATTCCTCTTAAATTTAGGACATGGGCCTGAACGCCACTCAGTGACTTTTAATTACGAGAAAGGAGCTGGCGCCTTCTTCTACTTGGCTAATGGAAGAAATGTGGAACGTGCTTGCTAAGAACTGAGAAGTTTGATGCAGAAGCACAACCAAGAGTGGGTCATTAAAGTGTAAGGATTTATGAAAGAGGCTCTCTCGTGTATTTACAAATATAAGCTAGTTTATATGAGAGTTTTCTTTTATAATTGAATTGAGGGGACTCTGAGATACTTCAAGTTGGAGTTGAGAGACAAAAACATATAAATATTTCCTGAAGATATAATGAATGAATGTTTATTTGATGGGTTCAGACTGGACAATGCCCACTCTTACATGAATAAGTTTGCTACTATCTGCTGCAGGTAGCTAGGTCCACCAACCCTGACTTGTACGTCATGGCTGAGCTGTTCACTTCCTCTGCCCTGGCGGATGCTGTGTTCGTGCAGAAGCTCAACATCAACGGACTGGTGCGCGAGGTCCAGAACACCTACGACACCAAACAGCTGGGAGACTACTTCCACCAGCTCACCTGCCAAGACGCCCCACTCGGCAAGATAGATCCCGAGTTTGAAAACATAGATGGCTCCAAGTATAGGATTCTCAAACCAGTCAAGCCTAGTGAGATCCTGTACGACTGCACTCATGATAACCCTGCTCCAGTGGAGAAGTTTAGGACGGCTAGGATCGCACTCAGCCATCTTGGAATCATAGGCATGACTGACTGTGCTATCGCATCCAAATTAAAATATAATATAAAATAAATTAAATTTTATTATGATCCACATGGGGGTATGATTAGCTCATCCCTAAAAACCTAAACGTGGTGTTAGAGAAGCGTCTCTACTCAATCCCAGAGTAGGTTGACATCTTCAGACCTGATGGACTAGATCCTCACAAACGCAGACTCTCTAAGATCCTTGAAAAACATGGAGGAGTCAAGCCCTCCCTCGCTCACCAGTCTTAACTATAAAAATTAGATTGATATAATTATCAAATTTAATTTAAAGTTTAGGTGAAGAATCACTCACCGGAGTGGACACCAGAGGAAGGAGGATCTTCTCACTCAAGTCAACCAACTGAGTTCGAATATGAGTTCATCTTCTATAATGACTGGGCAAGCCAGGTGCAACTAGCTGGAGAGTTCAACGCCTGGAAGCCAAGTCACTCTCTCCGCAAAGAAGGCAGGAACAAGTGGACCACTAAAGTCACTCTTCCCATCATTCAGGGACAGCATTAGTAACACATTATCATTCATAGAGAGAGACTATATATTTTGAATATCTTATTAATAGTTCGAGTTTACGAATTTAAGTTCGTGGTGAATGGAAAGGACTGGCAGATTAATCCTAATCTTCCTCAAGCTAGAGACAAATCTGGAAACGTGAACAACGTAGTCGTTGTGGGTGGTGGGTCAGCTTCATCATCCATAAGCAATGGATTTGCAATTTAGACCAAGGCCGAACCATGGAACATCAAACAGTCAAGTCAGGAGTTCTAGTTCTAAGATATCAGGTACGTGAGAAGGATCTTGAATGAGATTCACTACGAATGCACTAGCAGAGACGCTGAAATATTTACTTAGAATAATAATTAAATCTCTAGATATTGGATAGAATATTCTTACACCAGCAAAGTGACTAGGTGCTAGTAGTGGTGAGGCAGCTAAGCTTAGACCACCAGGATTCTAGTTGTTCACTAGACAAGAGCAAGAGTGAAGTTATCTACGACGCTTATGTGTCAATCACGAGACATCCCTACTTCATGGAGGGAGGTGAATACCTCTACCAGACTAGAGTTGAACTACCTGGCTTTATTACTGAAGTAGTGGTCGCTTGCTATTTGGAAATAGGTTCCACTGCCTTTATAATTGCTCATGTTAGAGGATACTTATTTCTTAATGATGAATGAATTAATTGATTGTAATCAGTTCAATAACGACTAGAAAGAGATTAAATCAGCAAATGGTTCTCTGAAGGTTTTCAAAGACTTGTCTAAGTTTTGCAGAATCGAGCGCTTGGCTGAGAAGGATGTCCTAATCTTCCATATGCTTCCTCCTTCTTTCACCTGTATACTCAAGACTAAACAGCCTCAATCACAAAAAGAGGCAGCTGAACATTTGAGTCAGCTTGATAAGATATCAACTCTCACTCTAGCGCAGCAACTGTTCTCGACTACCCCTCTCAGTGGCTTTAACCACCTGCTGTTTAGATGCAACGAGGAGGAGAGAGATATCTCAAACAACCAGCGAGGTCCCTATGGTCTCTCAAACTACGGGTAGTTCAAATACGCTGGAATAACCTCAGTCATGCACATACTCAGAAGACTCAAGGTTAATGGAGACCTGGGTCACGAGCTTTATCAAAATGCGAGAGATGGGAATTGGCTGATAGATTACACTATTGATAGATTGAGGTTCATGGGAGGCTATGAGGAACTTGGACGCGCTATTGATTTCTTAAACGAGTTTATGAGTAGAGTTAAGGGTTTAAATGCCACTTACAAGCCTAAGTACTTGACTAAAGTTATTAAATCTTGCTATTGAATTTCACTTAAGTTCATTTTTAGACTAAGGTTATAGATAAGCTTTATAATGCTACACAAATGGAGATACTCTCAAACAGAGTGAGTGATAATTTCATACAAGGAAACTCAGATATCTTCATTCAGCGCCTTGGTTTGTCACTCATCCAAATGTGGGGTAGGGTTCCCTCAGCCTATTTCTCAAACCACAAGGATTCAATGGCAGCCGGACTTCCTCATTTCACAACTGGATACATGAGGTGCTGGGGTAGAGATACTTTCATTGCTCTAAGAGGCTTGCTACTTGCTCCGGGTTTCCAAGAGGAAGCAAAGTAGACCATCCTTTACTTTGCAAAGACCATGAGACACGGACTCATACCCAATCTACACGACATGTGTAACAACACTAGGTACAATGCAAGAGATGCCACCTGGTTCTTTATTCAAGTAAGTTACTCTAAAGTGATTTAAGACAGAGAGAGACAAAAAATATCATAGTCCCATTTCACTGATCTGATATTTCAAATCTTCTCAGCCAAAGCTTAACTTTCTCAGTGTGCTGTCCATCAACTTCAATTCTGCCCTGCTTCTCCTCCACTGTTGCGTTTGAGCAAATCTTCTTAATCTCGCTCTTGAATTCATCAATGTCTCCACTTAGCTTTCTCACAATTGTCACCTTCTTAAGTCCTCCGATCTTGTAGTCAGAGTAGACTGGCAAGTTATTAGAGTGGGACCTCTCAACCTATAAGAGACAATTAGAAAAACCATCTTATTTTAAAAGCATGATAATAGTCTCTAGCACAATTGTGATCATATTTATGCTTGAGGGTGATAAAACTTACTTAGAAAGGGATTTCTTAGTTCAATCCGAGTGGCCTGTTGAGTGTATAATCAGGCTCAGGTAGAGATTAAAGTTTGAACTTGAGGGGTTGAAGAGCCTGAGTGGTCTGGTTGAGCTTTGCCTTGGCCGAAGGATGGAGGTTCCTAATTTTTTGCTGATGCTCTCTGACTATCATGCGCTCTATGTATTTGTCAGTGATGTTAGTGTGGCGCATGTTGAGCTTCAAGCCCTTGAACTTTGTGAAATGACTGGCCATTGTTAATTAATTTACAATTATTTATATTACTTCTATAACCACCCTCCCATTCAATTGATTAAGTTCTATGAGCTTAAATTCGCCATGTTTGAAATTATCCAATCTTCTATTGAAGTTTTGAAATAACGTTACTATAGGCTGCTAGTGTCAGTAGTATACGCACAGACATTATTCTTAGCCAAGGACTTCCACAAGCTGTTTACTTTGCTGCAGTTGGAGTATTCAAAGGCCCCTCACTACACTTGCTTGCTCTACCTTTATGGGAAGAGTGTCATTCGATCTAAGCAACTGGAATTTTATGGGTCTGGCCTCGGGGCTTTGGAAGAGATAACTAGAGCATGCATGAGTCACTTGCATGCAAATGCTCATGTAAGAAGATAAGTAAAGTTTACGTTGAACTTTTAGTTTTACAGAGGCCTTGGATATATAGAACTTGGAAAGAAGATTTAAGCCTACAAATGCTTCAAGCTCTATTGCCAAACTGCATCAGACAAGAGTAAGAATTAAACTTGTTATTGTTTATCTAAACTTAACCTTTCTCAATTTAGTTTCTAATTATAAGATCGAACAGATAATGCAGTTTCAAAAGAAGATAGACCCTAAGCTGTTTGAAAGGTAAACTTAAGATAAAATGCAATGACTTTAAAAGTGTGATCGATATATCTGAGAAACTAAGCAGAATGAATTCTCTTAAAGATACCAAGCTTAAAAAAGAGCTCAGAGATCAATAAATATAGCTAATAAATTGATTTTATATTAATTTTTGTAGATCAAAACTTGTTTTATTTGCACTAGAAGCTTTGCGAGTACGATGAGGTAGAAGCAAATACTTTTAAGGCAATCTTTGAATACAAAGTTCATGGTAAGCTCTAACACTAACTACTCGATTCTAATCTTAATTTAGACCACCCTCAGGAAGCAGATCACCATTTCCAGTAGCTTTTGAGTTCGCACCCTACTAACCTCGACTCTTATTTGGCGTATCTTGATTTCTTGACAGAGATGACAAACTTTAAAGCAGCTCTGGCTCTGTGTGACAAGATCTAGTCTTTATTAAACGGCAACACCTCACACATATCTACTGGAGATTGGATCCATGCTAACAAAAGGATTTCCTTAGCTATTGAGCAAGCAGATCGATTAGAAGAGGCGGTGGAGGTGTTCCTAAGTCTAAGAAGCGTGCTGCCCCCAATCGATCTAGTTCAGATCGCCGATCAGAAGTTGCTCCCATTCGACATAGAGATATACAGAGAAGAGCCACTCAGTGAGAGAAACCAGGCTGGCTTGCTGTTCTCTGAAGACTTAGACCTCAGGAATCTCCCAAGCCAGGAAATGGAGAATAGTCTATTCGAACGCTCTTTGGAGGAAGTCAAATAGCAAAAAGAGAAACAGACATTCACTAGGTATTCGCAGATCAAGAGAACAGAAGATAACAAGAATAGGCAATAACAAGACAAAGCCAACTATGAGTAAGAGTAGAATCAGTAGATTGCCAACTTACTATCTAAGGAGTAAATTGAGAAGATTAAGAGTAAACTGAAGCGAGGGTATTAAGAGCAGTTGATTGAAATAGATGAGTCAGAGTAGGAATTGGGAGCATCTTAAGTTTTGAGAAGAGCTCGAGGGTTAGATACAATTGATGAGAAGGATGATGAAGATTTCACTAAGAGCTAGATCAATCCAAACTTCTCTTCTACTCTGATAATGAGAATATACATGCTTACTCTTTTAAAGTATCTATTGATCGGAGATATCAGAGGCAGTAATAGGAGAGTTTTTTAAAACCCTGGTGAAGGTCAAAAGCTAATTTATCAATCAGTATTAAGCCTTGAGAAAGACTATGAAGAATAAAATGAAGAAGATTCAGTATATAATGCGCCAACTAAAGCAAAGTAGTTGAACACAGATGACAGAAGATTTAAAATACTATTTCAATGTATATGATATGTCTTATTAGATTGCTTTAATTCACCAACAAGATACTTTATACAAGTGAGTAGATCATCGAGGAGGAAGATGATGACAACTGCACCAGTCTAAACGTGAGCCCCCAAAAATTTAACAGACTAGTAACTGACCAAGACAGCTTGTCAAAGTTCATAATCTAAAAATCCTATTCGCAGTTTACTCTCCAAAAGAATGAAAGCTAACTCAGTCTCAGGAATTTGATATTATCTCTCTATATCTTTCTTAATTTGAGAAGAAGTTCTGTGAACAGAAAGAGTATATAGAGAGAATTCGCAGCTGGCATGGCAATAGCAGCTGAGCAAAGCACGCCTACATCCTCATCTTAGCTCATATACTTTGACAAGCTGCTGCAAATCCATAACTCTAATAAGAACTTCTAAACCAACAACTCAAATGAGGATGAAGTTTCAACTCACAGCTTTATCAATCGCAGACAGTCAGTGAGGGTAAGTACCTGCTTTTGTAATTATCGCTTTTAGAGTTCAATGCCTAAGGTAGCAAGACTTTCTCAGCACAAGAATATGCTTAGCCAAAGCAAATTGAGAGACAGTCTGGTCAATTCAAGGATCTATATGGATTCGCGGGAGGAGACTCCTCTGAGAGTCCAGCCACAAGGCTATATAACAGATTCTCAAAAGTCACCAAAGCCCTTAGAGATTCTAAAAGTTGGAGATTTCAATGAGGCTAAGAATTTTGAGAGTGAAGAAGGTCAAGAGGATAATAGCTTTAGTGGAGAGGATTTAGAAGAGGTGGATCTTAAGGACTAGTATTTCTCAGTGAGCTCAGATCCTAGCTTCTTATTGAATTTAGCTCAGATGATAATGAGAGACAAGAATTTGATCTTTGCAGACATCGCTCTCTGGTCACTCTACGATTACCTGATTATAGTAACTTATTACAGAGACTTCCAAAAGCCACTTGAGTTTGAGACAAAGCGACTTGGGGCTTTGGTTTTGATGGCAGAGCTCTTGATAATTTTTGAGGAATTCGAGTAAGATGATTAAAGACACTCTAACCTTTTCATTATAGGAATGCTGAAAAGATTATACTTGAAATCTATGAGAATTGCATTGATAGGAGGGATGAAACTTTTTATAAAATGTAGGATGTCTACTCGTAGATCATTATAAATAAGGGTCTAAATAAGAAGGAGACCTTTATAAAAGACTATTTTTACCCTATTAAGTAGAGCAATAAATTTTGAGTTAGCGATTATAAATATTTTTGAGAGGCAATAATTTAATGCTTCAAGTGGACATTGATTTATTTAATTTCATTTCATTTAGAAGAACAATTGTAAAAAGTAATCAACATTTTGGAAATATAAGAAGGTGCTATAGATAAATCAAAACTAGTGAGATGTACGATTCTATATCATAAAAGTCTGAAAGAAGTCTCTGTAGAATATCTCTACATTCATCATAAATTCCTTCTTCTCACTGTTCTTAATGTCCTTGTTTAAACTTTGCAACTAATATGAAGTGATCATTGCTGTAACTCAATTTATTAATGAATGAGTTTAGAGCAGGACAAATTAAGATGAGTGTCTTGGCTTGGGAATAAGAGATAGCGTTTTCTGCATTTCTTTTTATGAAATCAAGAATCTCCTCCCTTTAGAGGAAGTAAGCCCTCACATACTGCAGTAGCAATTCTAAACTTTATAATCGCTTGCCTGTTTATTTCTCTGTTTGATCTAGCAAATAAAGCAGTATGATGATTTATGAAGTAAATACTTTTTTCAATGTAAGTTTACTGTGCATCCTGCTCCATACTTGACCTACCAAGATCATTGCATTTCTTGATTGAGCTAATAAGTTGAAGCAACTGCTCTGCGATATATTCTATGGCCACTTCATGCATCTTAATTCTAATGTGCTTCGGCACTAAGTTGTCCCTCGAGGCTGGAGAAGACGCCATCTTCATTTTACTACTGCTAATGTCTGTAGTTTATTGCAGCTCCTAGAATATCTTAAGACAATAAAATATGTTATATCTTATAAATATATCTAAGGGAGTTTCACATTGAGATAAGTATCAATCCCTTGCTAAATCTTTTCAACATAGGATGAGATCTCGCTCTTTTTACTCTTAATGGACCAATTTAGGAAATTCATGCCCCACACGCTCTTATCAAGATCTAGAGCCTCCCCCACATTTTACAGAAGCAAGAACTGCTATAGCTCGGAAATAGATCAATATAAATGTTGAATATATAAAGCATAAATGTAAGATGCATCTAGATTTTGAAAGTACTGAATCAAGTAGGACTGCTGCTGGAAATTTACCAAGCGCTTGAACATTTGTCTCTTACTTGAAAGTGCTTGATTGATGAACTGGATTGACTCTAGACTTACTAGGGTTCTAAAACTCTAGAGACTCTAATCTTCGTTGAGTCTTCCCAGTATGGAGAAGATGGAAGCATTTGGAAGTACTTTGAAGATAATCTAATGAGCTGGGTTCGAAAAACTCTAAGCCAAGTTATGATTAGTCGAAAATATCTACTCAGCCAAGTTTCGACTCCTGATTATGAAGAGCCTCAGGTTCTTAAACCTCTGCTGATGAATAAAGAGCTCGTGCAAGTCTGCATAGTCTTAGAGATCCTAGGTAGCTGAACTTTAGAAGAGTTCAAATGGCGAGTCATCAAACAAACGCTTATAACTTTAGCTTCCAACAAAGGTGTGGAAGCAAATGAAGTTGTAAAGCTCAAAGACTTAGCTCATGCTAATGAAGAGCTCAAAAGAGTGATGGCGGCAGACATTCATCAACTCTACATAGCGTGATAGAGTACCCTTGATCAAGTTAAGAGCACTAGAGCAGAGGATTAGTTCTCGATTGAAGGTGAGTTTATTGTATTGCTGATAGATAGTCAGAGATTTAGAGGCTCCATCAAGTTGATTGAACTCATTCTTCATCTAATGATTGATGCTCTTATCCTTGACACCTTCATCACCGATGTCTAAGAAGTCTTCTTCTCCGTGAGATCTTGGGCTAGAATCATCTTCCTTTTCATCATCTGAGATACTTTGATCCTCCATGCTTATCATAAAGGATTAAGTAAGATCAGGTCGAGACTCCTTCTAATTAGAGACGAACTGCATCCTCTCAAAAGGGTTTTGAAGGGCAAACTAAGAGAAGTGAGATACTAGTTTAGAACTACTCTTCTTATTCATCTGAGTGGATTATGATAAGCTCTACCTATCTTGGGTAGCATTTTCATTAGCTGTGTTTGATTCCGAATGGAAAACACTTAGCAGCTGATCCATATGCTTTGGGTATTCTGAGAGGGGGTCTTCTATTTCCTTCAAGCGAAAGTTTTCTGGGATTGGTATTCTCTCCCACTCTTCATTCTCCATTAAGTTCTTCAATGTAGAAATCTCCTTGCTCTTGAATTCATTAACGTATCTGAACGTAAGCTCCTCATTCAAATAGCTTAGTAGAGTGAGCTTTCCCTCCTTCATGTGGTCTTAGAATTTGGCGCAATCCTATCCTCCGAACTCCTAGCCTATCTCTATGAACTTATTGGAGAGCATCAGAAAGTCGAAGAGTTCTCTTGTACTCAAGTCCAGTGTGATATCTATGGTCAGGCTAAAGAAATTCACGAGTTTCTCTTGGACAAACTGCCAAAAGGCTTTTCTGTCCACGATAAGTAGTTCTCTGATTTGCTCGTTCTCTTCCTCACTTAGAGCATTCTTGCGAAGCGAGTGATATCTGGTGAGAAGGTGGTGGTTGTAAAGGAGATTTGAGAGATTTTTATAGAGGTCGCACAAAGCCTGGAGATAGTAGGTCTTGTCAAGCATCTTGCAAAGTGTAGCTATCTTGATCTGGGGATTGTTGAGACTGATACCTATCAGCTGAAGCTTGTCGTAGTTGGTTTGGTACTTGAGCAGGGACTTCTTCATTTGCAAAGTCACCTGCTACCTGAACTTATCTACAACTAGGTCTCAATTAAATAAGTTGCATGAAATGGAAAATAAAAGTTAAAATGAATTTTATTCTTTTTCATTATCTTATAAATAAAAAATGTAAAATAATAGAAATCTGATTTATTTTTAGGTCTGAGAGCACAGTCTTGAAAGTTGAAGCATTTAAGCTGGATGATTGGATCAATAACCCTCTTATTTTAACTCAAGTAATTCATCCTAAATAACTCTCTAAGTTTAGGCCTTGAACAATTCTCTCATAGATTTGCTGATCATACTTCTGTGTAATGACTATCAAAGCCTAACCCAGCCTCTCCTTCACACTCAAAGTAAGCAACTTAAACTTGTCCTCCAGGATATCTAGACATCTAAATTCAAACTACTCTTTGACCTTGGCTAGCTCCTGCAAACTCTCTCTGATAATTTCAAAGCACTGGGCGAACTCCTGCCTCTAAATCAGCTTCTTAACTCTCTCAGCCTAGTCAAAGAACCTCTTGATGATTTTGTCAGTGATTCTCTTGACAAGGATCAGTCTCTCTCGCTTTCTCTTCAGCTGTAGAGATCTCTGAGTGGTTACAATCATCTTCTAGCGGATGAAGTCTACACTTTCCTTTGAGTTGAGGGATATATTCTTAGCCACAGATAGATCATCTTGCAAGCCCTTTACATTTGTCATCCCCTCCACAAACTAATCTGAGTGCTTCATCACGTTGAAAGAGAGCAAGTAAGATATTCAAGTACAGTAAGAAAATAATATAGAGCTGAAGATTGACTACCTTATTAAATTTCTCAAGATCTTCACAGCGTTCAGTTATTTACATCAAGTCAATGGGCACAGAGAGACTTTTAATTTCTTTCCTGAAAAGTTTCTACTTTGCATCTTCATCATGTGGAAGCTGAAATTCCTGATCTAGATTAGCAAGCACGTCCTCCTAATTCTCCAGGTTCTTGATTATCTCAAGCACATCATCCTTCACACTCCTGTGTGGCTTTTTGTAGTTGGCTTGGATAGTTTGCTGTGTGGCTGAGGAGCTCTAGCTTTTCTTTGACTTCAAGTAGCTCATGAGCAGGCCTTGAAAATCAGAGTTTTAATTGAGAATATAACTTATGCTTTATTTTGTTTTGCTGTTGCTTTAGATACTGGATAAATGTCTGGTTGGTGAATTCGTTATCATAATCAACATGCTCTTCTTCTTGTTCTAAGATGCTTTGGTCTGGATCCTAGTTCTCATTACTCTGATTTTTATGGGAGTCTGCTAAAGTCTTTAAGTCCTATTCCTTAATCAGCTCTCTAAGTTTTGTCTCCACTCTTGCCTTGTCAAAGCTGAAGAGGCTAGTGATTTCACTACTTGCATCATCTTACTTTGAAGTAGTAGATGAGTAGGATTCTTTTCTGTCCTCAAATTAGTTCTCCTTGCCAGTTATCTACTGTGGTGCTAGGTTTTATTTCTGATTACTTCCTTATACTCTAATCATTAATATAAATGCTAATTCATTATTATAATTTAGACACTCTAATTGCCTTCTTGGCATTTTAAGTGCTGAGTCCGAAGTCACTGAAGTCATCCACTGGGCTAAACAGGTCCTCATCATTCGCAGCGGGCCTCTATTTTATAGACTCCTGACTTTACTGATTCCCGCCACTACTTGTCTACTGCATGGAGTTCTGGATGCTCTGAGTCATCTTGCTCAAAAGGTTCTTGAACATTTCTGATATATAACTTATTTTATAATGGGGGGGAGGGTGGTGCCTTTTTTGATTTTATAATCTTATTTTAAATTCAAATTTTATAAACTTGAAATTAAGAATAAGATTTTGGTAGCAGCAGTATTAGTAGCAGCATTTATTAAAGGGAGATAGGAATTTGCAAATCAAATTTAAATATAAAAAAATAAGCATCTCTCTCATATTGCAAATTTAAAATGAGAGTGAACCCAATTAACGATGGAGATTAGAAGTCGCTGCTCTCTGGCTAGGGCTAGACGGGCAGGAGTGCTATCAATATGGGAGGCAGGAATGACTTCCCCAGTGGCTTGAAACCTAAAAGAAGATCAGGAGCTCAGAGGTGCAACAGTTTTCTCAAGACACTGGTCGAGGGGAAAGTTTCAATTATAGTGATGTCTCTAGTTACGGTCTATGCACTGATTGGAGTAAGAAATTCATCCATTTGATTTGAAAAGCCTGAGCTGTTCGTTTTAATAATTGCCATTGTTGATAGGATGACATTAGAGTGTGGGCGACTACCAAAGGAGCTGACGTGTATTTCCAAGCAGCACTGGTAGTTTCTTTTGTCCTGTTCACGTGTGAGATCCTAATAAACACCATCGTGGCAGAGGATTTCAAGTACTCATTCTTTTTTTGGCTGGATATAATCGCCACCCTGTCTCTAATTGCAGACATCAATCCATATTTAAGTATGGCTAGAAATTATTATAATACTACTATTCTTGTCTAATTGGATACTGGATGAGTTAGCTCTGCTGGTGGGGCAGACTCCTTCTTACGAGAGTGACGACGCAATCATAGGATAGATGAATGTGCAATCGAATGCAACCAATAGGATCTCCAAGGTGGTCAAGTCAGTCAGACTCATTAGACTCATCAGAATCATCAAACTCTACAAGTACATTCAATCACAAATCAGTCACAAGTATAAAGTAACTGTGTCTAGTTTAATTGTGCAGTCGAACAAGGAGGAGGAGCCACAGCCCAAGAAAAAGAAGGTCACTTATGAGACCACCACTATCGAAGACGAAAATGAGTAAAGCCTTTTCAAGAAGGAAACTGATCCTTCCAAGCTTGGAAAAGCTCTCTCTGACTCTATCACGAGGAAGGTAATCATAGGAGTTCTGCTGATGCTCATGGTGCTGCCTTTGCTTTCCTATTCAGACACAGACTTCTCCACTGAGTATGGACTGCGAGAGATCTTCTGGTTTGGCCGCTCCTCCTGCTCCAAAATTACCTCTTAGCCTGATAATACCGCAAGTGGTTTCTATTGTAATGAGGGCAACTGGACTACTAGTGAGGGCTGGCATGAGCTGCTCAGATAATTTGTGAATGCTAGTTTCTAGGACGAGGGCGATCCCTTGAGCAAAAGTCTTCTGTGGCTTTATGTGCCCAACTATGACCAGGGAGGGAGAATGGCTAACGTGGAGTAAACTGATAAATACTTGCTGAGTATAGTTTAGAAGAAGTGAATTTTTGTGTAGTTAATTTATGTGCCAGCTAAGGGAACTAACTCTTCAGCAAATGCAATTTGGACTTAGACTCCTTCTTGTGCGGGGTATACTGTATCTAGTGACTGTCCGTGGCGGTCGGAGGAAATGGACTTGATAACTTACATCCCACAAGAATGCCTGACCGACTATTCATCTGGTTGTATGCAGTTAGTGGCCTACGCCAGAGTGCAAAATAGGTATGAAATGATCCAGCAGGCACAGTTGCAATTTGCTACTACTCTGTTCACTTGCTTCGTTCTCACTATAGCCTCCCTGACTTTCACGAACGACACACAAGTTATCCTCATCAAGCCTATCCAGAAAATTTAACTATATGTATTCTGTGATATCTCTCTTTATAATGAATTGTGGAGATCATTTAGCGGCTTGCTGAGAATCCTCTGAAGAAGCCTACTCAACCGAAGCGGGACGATGAAGAGGAGAAAACCTCTCAAATGAAAACTCAGATGCTGGAGTAGACCATCTATCGCATATCTACGCTGCTTCAAAGAGGCTTTGGAGAACTTGGAGCTAGGGTGGTCTCCAAGACTTTCACCAACTAAGAAGACTATATGGACTTGATGATCCCTGGGAAGAAGGTGAACCTGGTCTTCTGCGTATTTAGGATCAGGTAATTCACTGAAACCACTGAATCTTTAATTGAATGCGGTGAATCTATAGTTCTTATTTTTGTTATCTCTGCAGGATGAGATCATAGTGTTTGTGAATAAGATAGTAAAGATAGTGCACGAGGTTACTAAGAAGCAGGAGGGCTAACCCACTAAGAACTATGGAGATAAGTACCTACTCACTTGGCGACTACCAGCCAACAAGAAACCTAATCCCTTCTTGATGATGAATCCAGCAGCAGCTGCGGGAGCAGGCATGGGAAGTCCACAAGCGATAGGAGGGTCTCCTCAAATGCTTATGCTTCCTCCGGCTGGTGGAAATCAAAACAATAATTTCTTGATACCTAACTCGCAAGGTGGTCCAACTTTTAAGTGAGATATTTTATGATATGAGTCCTGGAGATGTTAGTGCAATGAATGACTTGAGTATGGCGATGAGAGATCCTTTAAGACCACTCAACGACCATGACCCTCTCATGAAGAACCAAGGCGACCTCTTTCACAAGCATGACGAGGGCCCTACTTTTCAAATAATCAAGTTATTAATATGCTACTGAAGAGCAGATAGCTGAGAAGCGAAGAGAGATGGCAGACCGATCTTTGATAGCAGCTGTCAAGATAGTTTTAGAGCTAAGAAGAGCTCAGGACCTACAGGCCTACTCTAGACATCCCAAGATTGCTCCTAAGTTTTCCTCAAACTACCGTACCAAGGTTACCTTTGGACTTCACCAAGGCTGGGCTATTGAGGGAGCTATTGGCACTGAGCAAAAGATAGACGCCTTGTTCCTTTCACCACACAGCTAGATCGCCCTTAAGATTGAAGACATCTGCTCAGTCTATGATACCTCCCTTAAATTCCAATTAATATATATTACTAGAGTGTGTGATACCACATTGCTGGTGAGTTAGGACCTGCAGCAGATGCTGAGTGAGAAGGCGAGGAACACCCTCAGGTGTATTGACAACATAGTCATGAACGAGTCTAAAGTAGAGCCAAGAGTAAGTCACACACTATTCTTTCTCTCTTAATCCCAGTGTAGGAGATATTCACTTTCGACTTCAACTACAG
>JAJKFJ010007044.1:0-16969 GCA_027382625.1 Tetmemena sp. SeJ-2015
AATAGGAATAAGTTGGATCAGTCGTATTTATATATTTAATTTCTGATTTTTAACTAATGTAAATTGATCATTAATTTTTGATTTAATTTAACAATCTCCTAATTTTCATTAAATTCCTACCTATAATGCTAATTATCATTGTTGAATATACTAGATCGTTTACAACTAAGGAGTTATGAAGGGACTTGAAAAGGCAATCTCCCTCACTCATTAGAAGAAGGAAGTTTTATCTGTATGCTTCGATGGCAGTGGAAAATACTGCCTCACTACAGCTAAAGATCAACAAGTCATTATCTACTCAATAGACAGTCAGTTCCAACAAGCTAAGCTCATTTTGCAATAGCAGGTAACAACTCTAGATGACCTCAGCCTTTCATCACTCCAGGTTATTTAAACCTCCAAGAATATGCTTTATTTTAAATCAAACCATAGCAGTGGTAGCATTTGCAAATGGCTAAAATGCTGAAGTATACTCAGGGGTTGTGACTCACGACATGAAACCATTGGAGAAAGTTCTTCGTGTTGAAGATGCTTAACTAGATAACATTTCATTGATTCAATTATTCTACGATCTGGCTAAAGAAGAAATGTTTCTCATAACTAGTGCAAGGCAAGACTACAGACTAAACATTTGGAAGGTGCCACTTAACTTTTGATTAATTAAGTTTTTAGTATGAGGAAATCATGACTTAAGATCGAGAATTAGACTTGTAGTTAATCATATTCTTGATATATTAGGGAGAAGGCTGTGGTTGAAGTAAGACATGTGCTTGCTTTGTCTATCAAGCGATATGACGTTGCCTCTTTGTAGAGTCTCTGCAACGTGCATGAAAACTGTCTTATCCATCACTCTAGTTGTCTTTGTGGTGCTTCTAGTTTGTGATTAACTCACTCTTCCAGCCTCAGTGTTCACAAACCCATTCGCTGTATTTAGGAAGCGACTAAACTTCCCCATACCTTATACATTTGCATGCATTTGACTAGAGGCTGTCGAAGGATTTTTCTCGTAACTGTGATTTATTTAATTTAGAGGACGATTAGAAATTCTCCCAAGGCCTGCCATTTATCTCGAAGTGGGAAGTGACTAGCGAGTATCGCTCTGCCTCTATCTGATGAGATATTGAATTAGAGGGCTGAACTCTTGATGCTGAGTCTACAGTATTTTTATTTGAGTTCCATCGCTGTTGATAAATTGCTTGTTTGGCAAGCTCACGATCTCATCAAGATTAAGGTTGATTGTCTGTCGCTTGTTTTTATTGTTGGTAACGATTGACTTCAAAGTCTTTCTACTCGACTTCCTAGTGATATCATCGAATATGCTCTAATCATCAAGATGTACGTTGTCTCTCTATCTTAATAAAGAAATGTGAATACTTGGGGTTTGTTACCCGAAAGACTTGTTTGCGTTTAAATTTATAAATATTTTGGCTTGAGAGAATAGCTCTACTCATCTTTTCATAGATCATAGACTTGTCATCTCTTACAGTAGTAGTTCTGTGCTCACTCCTGTAAGTGGAAAGTCTATCGTCATAGCCAGTCACTGAGATCCCTCCATCAAATTCATCGCTACCCTCTTCACTGTAATAATCCAAATCCTTTAGAGGGTTTTGACTTTTCTCTTCTTGTAAGATACCTGCAGTATTCTCATCAACCACTGACTGCTGTTGTATCTGAGCTATTTTATCTCTCCTCTCCTACCTTTGCAGTCTTTCTTTCAGATCTTGCTGCTTCATCTCATAGATTGCATCAACTAGTTGAGAACTCATGTAGAGCTTCGTCCCCTTTATCTTTTCCTTCTTCTTTCTGAATCCAGAATTCTTAAACTGAGAGTTTGCCAACATTGACTTCAAAAATTATAGGGTTAAACTTTTAATTCAAAGTTTGATTCTAAGCATCTGTTGGAGACTATATTTAGGCAGTCATTATGCCTCTCTGAACGCTTAAATTTTCTTTCTAGATGTTCTCTAGCTTCTATGAAATAAGTCTCCTATGATTTGACTAAGCAGTTCCAAGCATTGACCTCAAAGGATGACTCAAGTAGTTCTAGTGCTCGCTTGCATGAGTGGTCGACTAAATTATGGAACCTTAGCCACTTGTTTGATAAGAGTAAAGATCTTGATCCTCTATCTTGATAAGCTTTTTAACTTTATCTACGACTGAGTAGCCTTCAACTATTTGCCTCAAGGCATCTCTTTTCTCATTCACTGATTTGAGAAAATAGGAAGTGTAGTCTTACCCATCACTGATGCTATTAAACTTCTTGTGAGCTGTTTGATGAGCTGCTCCTACTGAGATCGGATTATCATTTTCTCTCTCAGATACATTAAGACTTCCTCTTCTCAGCTTATTAGAAGACTCAGCGCTCTAGTTATGAAACTTAGACTTGTTAGTTTAGCTTGTGGTTGAAAACTTCTACATCTGTAAGAGCCCATTCATCTATTTCTAAGTAATTTTCTCTTCCTTCATTGCTGTCATCTTCTCAATAATTTCGAAGGTATCTCCCATACTGTGAAACTTTCTCATAAATTCTATGCTGGAAATTCTCAGCACCTCTCCCTCCAAGCTGTTGCAAGTAGCTGTGTAAGGTGCCACTTTTTGATTCCTAATAAATCTCTCTTCTCCGAAAATCTGTCCCTTGCCGAAGAGGAAAATCTCTATGTTCTCTTTCTTGTGGTTAACAGATGTGATATTCGCATTCTTAGTTAAATTTTACATGTTGGTGTTAAAAGAAGAACGAAGAGACTTGTCAGTTCTCTCTCCCCTCAAGTACTGCATCACAGGCTCATTAGTGTTAGTATGCTTGATAAGCATGTTCCTTGTTCCTTTGAATTCACCTGTTTTTACAATGTAGATATCTTCATTAGCAGTGCCTTCTCTGAATAATACAAAAGGCAAATATAAAGTATAATACTTGACCTCTTTTGAATTTGATGACTGTGAAACTCGAAAGAATTTTGCTCAGCTATGTTGTTGACCAACTCTAAAATATAGGGATCTCAGCTAGGAATTGAATGGTCATTATTCTTGCCTTGTTTTCTATTTTGGCTAGGCACCTATTGTATTCATGTTTAGTCATTACTGCAAAGTAGCAATCAGTTAGACATTTGATCCTGGCAGCTCTTGGTTTGTTAGTTATAAGAGCCAGCTCTCCAAATGATTTTCCAGTGTGAAATAAGTTAAATAAAATTAGACCACTTCGGTCATAACTATCTCCTCCTCAGCTTCTTCTTAAGAACTCTGAGCGAATCTTTTGGGAGTGCTGCTGGATTTTACGATTGTGGGCACTTTCTTCTGTTGCTTTCCTTTTAGCTCGGGTGATTCGCTTATCTCATTCTCATCTTACCTTGACTGATTGTTATAGCTTGCAGTCACTGACTGGTCTTAGCTTTTTTCTAAGATGAGATCCTTCTCTGAGACCAGACCTTTAGTTTTACTGAATTGAGACTTCAAAGGCGCCTGGTCATTTACGACGACTGCACCTGCTTAGAAGTCTAATTTAGGGCTCATGACAAAAGCAGTCTGCCTTCTATCATCTTAGTTGAACCTAAAAACATTTGGAATGCCATTCTTATCGTTTTCATTTGAAGAACGGAGATTATAGACGCTATTTGCTAAGGAGGACTCTTTCGAATTTTCCTATAAATGAAATTTAATTTTAGTTAGTGTAGCCTGGAACTGAGCCCACTATGTGTTTAATCTCTTAATTTGCCATGCTCTGGTGCCTTTGTCCAAAATTGAATCCGTTTTTATTCTTGCCCAGTCCTGGGCTGAATGGCTACTTGTCCTTATTAGCAGTTCCCTACTCCATCTTAGTTTGAATAGCTCGAATTGGATTTTCGAAAGACCCACGAGACTGGGAATTAATCTTGCTCAGACTATCATTACTTTTGTCCTCTAAGAAATTCTGGTGGCTAGGATGGTAGCTGAGCATGCCGATGTCCTATGTCTGAATAGGTTGTTGAAGCTATCTATGCTGAACAGGTGGCTTCTATTCTTCCTCAGCCGCCTTTTTTCGCTTTATTGGAACCTGCACACTCACAGACCCGTTCAATATAATGTAAAACTTCTCTCCTGTTGTGCCTAGTCAAAATTAGATTATAATCTTCTACTTACCATAGTCAAATACAATAGCCCCTTTCTTGTAGAACTCCTGCTTGAGGCAGTTAGAGATCTCTATCAAGTCATTATCCTTTATTTTCCTCTCTTAGAAGAACTCAATCTTCTTTATCATCTAGATCAGCGTTTAGTTCTCCTCTGGAGTGCGCTGGTCCGTTCGCTTATTCAGAATTGCCAAGATTATCTAATGGAGCAAAATATTGTAAAGTGCTATTTATGTGAGTAATATTTGCAGAGTAAAATAGAGAATGGAAGAGAACAACTAACATTTAAATTGGCTCCACCAGATTAAGCTTTCATTTACAACTAATTGTGATATAAAATATTTCCACATCCCAAGTAATTAATTTTATTTTACCCCTTTCACTTGATGTTTTTAATAAAATCCTCCTCTTTCAATAATTAATTGGACACTTTGAAATATTTAGCTGAGTGGTGCTAAGAATTTGGAGAGCAAGAATATTCAATCTTTCATCTTCATTTCATGGACTAGTGATTAGCAATTATTTTTGAGTTTAAAGGTTTACTTGAGATATTAACATCGATGACAAAAACAACAGGAACAGAAGCAGAACAAGCTTAGGAAAGCAAGAAGACGAAGAACATTTCTAAGAACAGAGCAGATTCCAGATTTAGCAGCTCACAAAAATCTTCAAGGTCAGAAGCAAATCCTGATAAATAGCAATCAAAGGCTAAGAAGCCAGGAGATAAGGAGAAGGTTCAGCCAAAGTAAGCCCCATCTTCATCCTCTGCAGCTGCTGCAAAAGATAAGGATAAGAAGAAGTTCAAGAAGTTTCAGTATCAGGACCATATTTTCACTGTGGGGGATATTTGCAGATTCTATAATGAGAAGGGAGACCTGCTCGGCAAGATTCTAGAGATTATTTCAACAGACCCTAATCACGAGGATTTCGGCAAGCTCAGAGTCTAATGGTACTACTTCAAGCGAGACCTCGACTATAAAGCACTCAAGCTAACTGATAAGTAGTTTACTGCAATATCGGATGTTGAGATCTTCCCAACCAATCACTTTGACAAGACCTATGTGCAAACCATCAATGCTAAGTGCACAGTTAAAACCTTGGAGGAATATGAGCAGCAAGAGACAGTGGGAGAAGATGTTTACTTCACTAGAGCTTCGATAGACATCAGCAAGAAAGAGTTCAAGCCAGATTTCAAGGACTGGTCTGTAGTCTGCTCTTGCAAATTACCAACAAACCCTCTTCAAAAGTACATACTATGCGAGGATTGCAATGGATGGTTTCATCCTAGATGTGAAGGAGTCACGGAAGACATAGAGGACTTCTTTTGCAAGGAATGTAAAGAAAACGATGAAAAAGAAGATAACTGAGGCTAGCTAATTTAAAGTTAATTCCTTATAATTCTCTTATCAATCCAAATATTTCTTAGTATGCTTATATAAAGTCTTTGACTCTTCATTTTCTACTGATTTGCTTCCTGAGCTGAGCTCTATCTTATTAAAACTATATTCTGTTCAATACCATAATAATTAATAATTTACTTGCAAAGATCGAGAGCAGTGGCTTCCTTGTTCCACATAGCACAAAATAAGTGAACCCTCTGGCCATCAGTTTTCATATTCTTGAATACTTCTTGAGTTTTATAGACTTGATAGCATAGTGAGCAGTTCTTCCAAATCTAAGCAACCCCATGCTGTTCCTAGCCATCATCATCAGTCTTCTCTCGTTTAATTAGGCAGTCCTGGCACTTCCACATCACTCTTAAATTTTCTTAACTCTGCATACCACCCAGCAGAGACAATTTCTAAGGAAAAGCGTATTGGTTCCCATAGCATTGAGAATGAACCATCAGTCCACACTCACAACAATCAAATAGCAGGTAATTCAACTCGCTTGCATTTAAATAGAAGAAATAATGCAAAATACGAATGCATGTGTGAGCTTAAGTTCAAGCTTGGAACCTTGATCTTTTCGCTAATACTTTTTGAATTTAGCAGTAGGTGTGTAGCCAATTAAATTGCAGACTGCGCACCGAGGTAAGCAAAAGAAATAGCTGTTCATAGATATCTTCGTTCCAGGCATCTAGATTTCCTTCGATCTTAGCATGTCGTAAGAGAAGGGCTAGCTCAGCTTCTCTAACTTAGGCACCTTACTTTCTCTAATTTTATGCTTCTAAGTTGAGATAGTTTGCTACTAACCTGAAGTTTAGTAGAGACTATTTGTGCTATCTTCCGTAATAGTTTGGGAAAAGATTTAGTCCATCCGATCTGTCACGCTTTAATTAATTTTTTTAAAACTAATAATTCAAGATTCTCTAAAAATCCATTCATTAATCAAAGGTTAATCTCTTGAAGTGAAGTCTATAAATAATCATTTTCTTAGCTTTGATTTAGGAGCCTTAATGTTTTTTGTGCCAAACAATTGCTTCTTATCTTCATGTTTGTTCATTTCTAAGAGCCCCTTGGTCATGAAGCCATTTTGAATAGTGAGATCTAAGTATTTCCTGACTATCTTTTGATCGATCGCCTCTCTTCTCGCCTGATAGTCTTCTTCACTTTCCTCATCGTACTGCGTGATTTCCCTATTTATAGCCATTCTATAAATATAATGAATTCCAATAGAAGATCCAAAAGCTTTGGCTATCTCATCATCTGAAAGTGTGGGATTCATCTCTCCCACTATCTTCAAGTAAGACTGGTAATTTATCGATTCATATTGGCTGCCCTTCACTCTCTTGCTCTCCAAAATTCTATCATGCTCTGCCTTAGCCTTTAGCAAATCTGCCTCGAAATTATTGATTTAGTGCTTTGCGAAGGAGTACAAAGCCAGGTTCATAGAGTTCAAGCACAGGAACGCATTATAAGATTTGTAGGCAATTAGTTCAATAGCTCTCTCGAACTCCATCTCAAACTGTACTATGTTGAAGGAGTCTCCAATTTTGAGCCTGAAAAACTAACTCACAATCTTTATATCGTGCTTTGTGAGAATGTCTTGGTAATTAGCTCGAATGATCTAGTCAACTTCACTCGCCCCAAAAGTCTCATCTTTCTCTTTGTACCTATTTTGGAAATACTTTATGAACTCTTTGTCATAGAGGTGAAGGTAACAAAGCACTTGCTAATAAAATTTTAGAATTAATTATCTAAGAGTGTTCCTCAATCTTGATCCTCTTGAGTTGCTCGTGTTACTATTTGAAGTCTCTGAAGCTTGGCTTCTATAGATGCTGCTTCATGTCAGTCTTTTCATAATTAATGGTTTTGCTTAGCTCTGTATGATCGAAGAGGTTGTTGGGCCTGGTGTTGTCTGATTCAGAGAGGATAAGCAAGTAGCCTATGAATTTCCTGACTACTCTGTGCTTCTACTTTTAGAGAGTGGCCTTCAAGTAATTGTACCCTTCGTTTGAGTCTTGGCCTTGAGGAGGCTCCAAAATGTACTGCTTCAAGAACTTTAAGAGCTTCTCAAGATTAGCCTCTTCAAATTGGTTGTGATTCTTATTGTACACTTCTCCGAACATCAAGATCAAGTAAACTCTTCAAACTTAATTCATTTTAGCATTAAACTTTTGCTATTTTATTGCTGAGTCTCAGGTGAGGAGCAAGCGATATGATAAGACTAAATGGGTTTATAATCCTCAACCTCACTATCTTTGAAGGTCTTGCGCACATCATAAATTATCCCAGTTAGCAGCATGAATATCTGACTCAAAGACTTCGATAAGCAATAAGGCAGCTACTCTTCCTTCAATACAACATTTAGATGTTAGGCTGTCTATAAATACTATAAAAAAATCAGGAGCTTTACTTTGACGAGGTTAGCTAACTCAACTGTTGCAAGATGAGGATCTTTTAATGCAAGAAGATATTTAATTTTTTAAGATACTTCTTTGCTGTATATTGAGCGAAATTGAGATGGGACTAGTGCTCTAATTGCTAGAGTTCTGAGTTGAGCTTCGTTGTCATTAAATTCAAAAACTGGTCTGCGAAGTACTCCTCACTCATCGGCTTCGCTTTGTTGAGCCAATAACTATTAAGGTATAAACAAAAATGCTTACTTATAAAGAATGCCTCCATTAACCATCGAAGCCATGGGAATAAGTTCGCGAGCATCTAAACTAATTCAATCAATCATCATCAGTTGATATAAGGTAAAGTTAAGAGTTATTTCATAGATAAATTCAAGAGAATAAGAACTTTCAAACCATATTTGCTAAGGGAAAGAGAGAAGACACCTCATCAACTCACTTGATTAGGTGCTTTATAGATTCAATAGAAGCTGGTTTCTTAATGAACTCCACGTGATTTGTGGCACACTAAGACTTGATTTTGTCAGTGTCTCTTTGAGAGAAGCCAACTACTGGAATGCTCACCTTATGCTCTGAAAGAATAGAGTTGACGTTCTGCATAAATCTAGAGAGCAAGATTGTGGGATCATCTAAGTCAACCATAATATACTGATAAAAGTGGCATGAGCAGTTGAACTTCTTGAAATTTTGCCTAAGAAGTTTGAGTGCTGACTCTTCCAAAAATGCTTCATCGCATTTATAACCAACTTGAGTTTCTAGCATGTTCACCATGTCTGATAAACTCACTAGTAGAATTTCACTGCAGCAAGTGCTCTTATGCCTCATAGGGTACTTATCTCCTCCTTTGGTGCTTCCCTCCTTAATATACTCAGGCCTGCCGCTGAAATTACTCTCATTGTCTTCCTCGTGGATCTTACTGATATTATTTTTGGAGTTATCCATTGAAGATTTTGCCCCATGTTTGAGACCTACCTTTGGCTTTTCAGATATTGCTTGAGGAGTTGGATTTAAGAAGTTTGAAGAAGATTAGAACTTGCTTTCCTCAAAGTTCTCGTTCCTCTCTTGAGGATGAATAGAAAGCGGCTGGTGACGGAGAGTATGCTCAGTCGGTAAAGTGAGAGTGAGCTTGAGATTTTTATTAGACTCTAAATCGATCTTCCAACCTAAGGAACTTGAAATTATCTTCGCAATTTTCAAATTTATATCAACCTAAGTAGTCATCAACTTTGTGAAGTCATTTATCAACACAAACTTTTGGGTCTTACTATTCTAGATGTAAATTGCAATTTAAATTTAAAAGCTTATTTTTCCTTTAAATGATATTAGCTTTGGTTTAATCTGTCTTAGAGTTTTCAATAATTACTTTCAAAGTTGTTCCTAGTACTTCGGATCTTATGTTTAAAGTAGACTTATAGATTAATATAATTCAACCATAAAATTTATTCTAAGATACCGTTGATTGAGAAGAGTATCAAATTAAGCACAGTCTGTTTAAATCTATTAGAGTCACCTTTAATAAAAGGCGGCAGATCTAAAGTGTGAGTAACTTCCATATCTATATTCTTCTTCTTAATTTCACTAGATGCTATCTCTACTACCTCTTCTAAGCTTTTCTTAGGATTATGATCCTCTTCTAGAGGCTTAAACTTGTTTTCCGATATCATGTATATGCTCTCGAAGTCTTTGATCTTGAAGAGCATTTTATTGATCTCCTCATAGGACTCTTCTGCGATAGGCTTTCCTGAAAAGTCAACATGAGTGTCCAGTCTTTGCATGCTGTTCGATGCGAATTAAGCGTAGCCTTGAATTTGCTTCATAAGGTTGTCAGTAAATTCAGACATCTCGTTTTTTACCTCCATAATTTACTCAAGATAGATAATGTGCGAGACGTCTCTCACGATAAATATCTTGTCCCTCCCTCCTGACAAGTTAACATTCACTTGGTTTAGAGTAATATACTTAGTCTCTGTGCTGTGCCTCTCATCATACTTATTAGCCTTTGATGGCAGTTCAAACGTAGCTCCTCTCTCGTTCTTGGCGAGGAACTGCCAGACGCTTGTTGCTTAGGCCTAATTTTTGTTCTGATCGCGTTTTGTGGTGTAGGGGACTATGCGAGTTTCCATCAACTGTCGCTTTAGCATTTCATTGTTTGGGTCATCTGCAACCTTAAACTCATTCTGCAATTCAAGTATGTATCTGAGTGACTAGTTAGAGTAGACAATAAATTATTGCAGCAACAAATAGACGATGTAGTTATTCCTAATGAGAGCTATTCCCTCCGGGAAGGTCTCGAAGATCTTGAGCCACTTAGTAACAGCTTTGTCAGACTGCTCCTTTCCCAGAAATGCCTACTTGGATCTGACTTCTGTGATATAGGCTATGAGTGCGTAGATGAATATGCAGTAGGCGCTTTGAATTGCCACCTCGTACTTCTCCTCTCCGATGTAGTCATAACCGATGCGCACGAAGAAAACTACCACACACGGCATGAAGGCGATTGTTGATATGCACCACTACTCGTTGAAAACTATCAATATGAAAAATGTAGACGTAAATGCCACTATCAACCTATAAATCCATCAGCACTCAAGTGAAAGATAGGAAATCTGAATGGAGAACTTACGTGAAGAAAATAATTCCTGCATTCTGCTGATAGTCAACAAAGGCGAAATAGTAATAGGCAAAAAGAGTGAGGAGGGGACACACAGCCCACGATATGTAAACCGTTCTCCATATTACAAGCGAAAATACAAGAAACAAAACTGATGTCGCCCAGTTTATAATAGAAGTGTGGATTGCCATATCTCCCAAATGCTAACTCCTGTACAAAATCTCCAACACCAAAGAAAGGATGAGCAGTAGTCCAGCGATAATAGGTAGAGCTTTCTTGTAAAAGTCTTGCTTCTCCTAGTTATAGAGAAGCCTATACTCCTTATGGTCAAACAGCAAAAAGAATCTTGATAGCATTTAATTTATAATAAAGGGATCAAACTCTTAGATCTAGAGAGCTAATTCTCTGTGATGTGTCAGAGATAAAATATATCTCAATATAACAACTAAACTACTATGATGATATTAGAACTTAAAATACTACTACGATTTAATTCATTTTAGCTATTAAGAATACATCAAATTTGTATAAACTAATCAAATCTCTTTGGGCCTAGAGCATAAGCTCTTATCTAGTAATTCCAAATGATTCAGTTTAAACTGCTACTGAAACTTGCTGTCTGAATTCTCTGTTCTATGAAATATGATGGGATCAATTCTTACAATTATTTTATCATAGTTATTGATTAAATCTCTTTAATTAATTATCTATAAGTTCAATTTATATTAAGCTATAATGATTTTCCTCATTTCCTTAAGATTAAAAATCTGTTTCTCTGATGTTTCTCCTATTGATCCTAGGAATTTCTCGAGTCTCTTGGTATTAACTTCTATTTCTTCATAAATATTCTTAATAGCTGCGTTTTACTGAATGAACTCAATCTCCTCTTACATGTCCTTGAGCGTCCCGATCAGTTATTGCTAAAAGGAGATTAAAATTTGAGTCATCATTTTACATTCTTATTCAACCTGTAGGCTTATTGATCATGCTACTTAAATTTTCTAAGAAGATGAATTTCATTTTCGAGCGTCTTGATAAATTTCTCCTGCTTCTTTCTATCTTCCTGATAATTGAAGCTGAGTTGGGCCTTGATTTCTGATACATGATTCTCAGTCATCTTTTAAAAATAATATATATTCTCCTACCTAGATAAATAGTAAGCGGTGTAATTTAATTTTACATGGTGTCAAAGAAGCCGACTATGATCTTGTAAAGCTTTTCAAGTAGTTAGGCAATGTGTATCTTATGATCTGAGATAAATAGTCTTATCATAATTCTCACTAGTTCCCCTAAGTTTTCCAATAACTCTTTTGAATCCTGCTGGCTGAAACGGTTCACGCTCTTTCTTTCAGCTTAGTCGATATAGTCAGAGTACATTTCTTAAGCCCTCGAGTATACATCATACATTCTATCTCGAACTTTAATCCCTATGGTGTTACTCTGAAATTTCAAGAAGGCTTGCTTTATTAAATCTAGAAAGAATATTAAGACACGGATTAATTACGCACCAAAATTAGCATCAAGAGATCTTTGCTCATCTTTAAAGCTACTGCACAAGGTATCCATGAATCGATTGTGTTCGTTCTGTTCTTGCACCAGATTTATAGTGATTTCTTAAATGCTCTCGCTTTTTGGAGTACTGCCTTTAAAATCGAAAAGATTTTAACTCCTCACTGTCGTTGAGAATCTTTAAGGCCTCACTTTGTCATTTACACTTTCAATTCTATTCAAATTCTGCGCACTAAGATTACTCTTCATGCTTTATATCTAAACTTAAAGAAGGTCATCCCTTAATATATAAATGAAGTTATAAGTTTATTCATTATGAAGAGTGGGACTTGGCTAATGCTGATGATTACCAGATTAGTCTCTTGCATTTGTCCTCTGCTATGCCGTATTAAACTTAAGGAAATCTTGGTGAAAGTTTTATCCCTCTTTAAGTTTTTTAAGTTCCTTGGTGTTTAGCTTTTTAGCCTCTTAGGCATGCGTTTTAAAATTAGGAGGAGAATTAGATGCGGGTCTCTTTACATTCTGTTCATTCATCCTAGCAAACTGATCTGTGAAGGAAGCAGATGTCTCCTTAGTTTATAGTTGATGAGTATTTACGATCTTCGAACTTAAGTTCTTGCTTTAGAGTTGTTGTAGCATTTTGCTTTTGGCCTAGTTTAGACTCTACATGTTGTAATTGAAGACATCTTTCTTGCTAATGATTTTAGGGTTGTGAGGGCTCTCTTAGACGAGATGCAGCTTTGAGTTGATGAGAGTGTTGTTAAAGGATGGGGCTTGATAGTCAGTTTTGCTATTGACTGAGGAGTGGTTTTGAATGTTGATAGCATCTGAGTTGGTTCTTTTGAGGTTAAGAATAGTTGAGGAGTCCGACTGACTTTACGAAGACTTTAAGTTTATGTGAGATGACTTTGTAGAGTGGTGAGTTACAAATGCATCCATCGAAATCTTTGTCACTCCCTGCTATTATTTGAAGTACATAATTAATAATATTAAATAGTGTCTACTAAATTGGCAATACTTTGGAGAGGTGATAGATTGTTGAAACTGGGTGGGAGGGTTCCTTGAGAAAGGTAAAGAGGAAAAGTCCTACTTTGGCAAATAACTGGGTCTGATGCTGCTCTATGGCCTCACCCTAACATTTTATTTAGACTCTTGCATCATTGTTCTGAATATTATTCTAATTTATCTCAAAACTTAAAATCTCTCACAAAAGATCGAATCAAAGAAATCTTAAGAGGAAATTAAAAACATAGGACTATTCATATATCTTACAAAGAATCACATATCTTTGTTTGACTGTCTAGGCTTCCAATTGTCTATCTTATTTTGAAGGAATGGTTGAGAGTGTAGTTTGCAAAAGAAGGTTGAGCATATCTGGTTTCCAAACTTCACGATATCATAAAATAGGTGCTCGTTTTTTCCACAGATAGGGTGAAAACTCTAACTGCAACCTTGTTGATGGCACTCAACCATGAAACCGCTAGTAAATATGTTAAACTCGCTATTTACTTACAAATCCTAGTGGCATACCTAACAAGTCTTTGACAATAGATCGTGTAGTGTTGATTAAAATAATGGAAATAAAATGAAGCAATAAAAGTTACAAATAATTCAAATGAATCCCATTCCTCAGGAGTAAAAGATCTTCGACTTCATTCTAATTATAGCTATTTTTAAATTCAGAAGATTCACAAGAACCCTAATCAGCTCAACTACTTCATCAATCAGATTCAAAGACAGGACAATCATTCGCTTCGGAAGTCAAAACTTCAACACTACAACTAGAGTGCAAAGAATACCATAGACTATAAATCATTAGGTTCGCTCAACGCTTCGGCTCAAGAAGAAAATACAATAAGTTAGAGCAACAGCCCTCCAATAAGAAATTTAGTAATGCACAAAAGGATGGCCACTTAAGGAGTCCACGGCATAAGTGGGCTTTTAAATGGCAGTGGTACAATAAGAACCCAATCACGAGCGAGTAGCAGACATCTTGGCGAAGATTACCATTGCATTAATTCATGATAATTTATTGATTACTACTTCAAGTTCATTCATATGACTAACAAAGAGAAACTGCAGAGGTAGAACCTGCAAGAAAGATCTAAACGCTATGTCAGATATGAGGAGGGCAAAAAAGTGCCTTTAAAATACAGAGTAGATTACTACATGAACTAACTAGGAGAGGAGGAAGCGAACAAGTCCACTGGCCTAGAAAAGAGGTTAGACAAGTAGACGATCGTATCTCCTACTGATAGGCTAGATGAGCAGTATTAAAAATTCAACAAAGAGCAAAAGGAGAGGCGCAAGGAACTCATTGAGAGCATTGAATACGAGTACGACTATGTAATGAGTGCCAATCCACTTAAAAATAGAAACCCTTCAAGAGTTGCTTCCTAAATGAACTCAAAGATGAACTTATATGACACTATAGAGAATGACTACTCACACCAATAAACCAAGAGATAGTCAAGAACTAATAAACGATTCCCTTAATTCACTATTGAGCCACCAACCCAGACCAATATGATATATGGAGATAACCTTGTGGAGAGATCGGCCACAATCAAGAACTTCAGCTCTCAATCAAAGCACAGAGTGAGACAGAGCGACGTGTCAGACCATTCAAAAATAATCAACTCGAAGATCATAATCAACTCCAAGCTCAATGAAGCTGAAAATTAATTTATTATGCTAGGAGTGTCTGAAATTCCCTAATGAACCCAAAATTATTGACTATCATTAATTTATTGTATACTAGCAAGTTCAATAGAAATTAAAACTAAGACCTCTCACTTTTTCTTTCTCAAAAGAGACCTAACTAAAATCTGTAATAGCAGAGAAATTCATCCAGAGGAAGAGACCAATCACATTAGAGAGTTAAGAGCAATCAGAAACAGTAACTTCAGAAGATTTATGGATCTAACATCGAGACCAAAGAATACAAGACGCTTAACTTAATTAAGTCTGAGAATATCTTCTTACAAAGAGACTCTACTGGCCATTATCATGGGCCTCTCTATGAATACTTTGAAGTATATTTATTGCTTTTTACTTTCGGAAAATCTCACTAACCTAGGACGATGGCAGTTAACTCGCCGATCAAGATGTGATCCTAGTAAGGATGTCAAGAAAGAGGCTCAAGGCTCTCCTATCTCAGTACTATGGGTCAAAGCTAGTGGACAAGATCCTTCGCTACTTCGAGTTCAAGAAAGATTTGAGCTTCGAGCAGTATCTCACCAAGCTTGAACTTTTATTCCAGAAACCGAATAGTGGATCTGAAGATCAAATCAGGGCAGCCAAAGAATTCGTGTTCTAGATCTATGACTCAAACTCTGATGGCTATCTCTGCGAATTCGACATGTTCAATCTCCTCAAAAACACACAGAATGAAGCTGTATTCTCCTAAGCCATATAGCAAGACCTAAGGGACATAATAGAAAAGATCAACTTCAAGAAAGTGTTCCAAAAATAGACACTCAACAGATATGAGGAGAATCTTAACCTGCAGAGCAAGTTTAAAATTAACAACTTACCCAAATACTTAGAGGAGAGGAAAGTCATAAATGATATCAATGATAATTTCCTTGGAGTGTTCACAGCTCACAAAGGCAGTCGCATTAGAACAGTTTTAGTATTTTTAAGACCTAGTGAAAGCAATGGTCAAGCAGCCAAGAACCCTCTAGCAGAGCCTAATACTCCATTTTATAAGAATTAGAAGACATCATTGTTTGAGTTTACTCAAGTCCAGGAAAGGCAGCAAGGAAAGGCCCAAGAATCTAAGCAGAGAGACTAAATGTAATCATTCTAGTAGAGTACTTAGGCCAACCAAGAAAATCAGAACGATAGAAAGAGAAAATTCAGCATAGGCCAGTTAGTGCAAAAAGTGCAAGACATGTATTCAACAACAGACATGGTTTACATTAATCAAGAAGAGTTTTAAAGAGAGATTCAGTTCAAGTTTGGATATCATTAATTAATCTTTTGATACCCTGCAGTGGTGCTCCATTTATTGAACGTGTTGACAGGGTTTAACGTTCTCAAGAAACTGGAAGACGAGATAAATGTGGCTGCAAGCATAAACATCCTGAATACCTTCGATGACTCCTTCATCCTTATGAAGCAGCAACTGAACGAATAGTTTTACGAGAACTACATCCTAGACTACTTTGACAAGTTAGGTGAGTATGTATTCAAGAACTCCATGTCCATCAATATGCAGTCGATCGAGAGTAAGCAATACATATCCAAACAGTCTATGATTACCAATATGCATGAGTTGTTTGGAGATCAGCATGACTTCTTTGGGGAGATGATTTATCGCTATCTCTCCAACGGAACAGAGAAGAAGAGAGTGTCTATTCTCCTCTTCGTGCAGAAGTTCTAAATCTTCTGGCCGCCCAAGCTGCAGGATGAGGACTCTGACCAATTACTGGTTAAGCAGGCTTCACTAAACTTCTACCAACGGCAGTAGCAAGAATTAGAGAAGCAGACTGCTTTGAACAGAGTGGCTTTTGATATTCTAGACTATGACAAGGATGGAGTCCTTAGTGTACTAGATTTAATGAGAATATAAGACAACTTCGACCCAAAAAGCGAATTTGCCCGGGAGATGGGGAAGGTTCTGAATACTTACAAAAACAAGAACATCAGAACTAAAAACTAGAGGGTGCCTCTGATTATTGACTTTGACAATTTTTGTCTTCTCGTTCCTAATAGCTGCATTATAAGGGAATTGCAATACGTGCTAGTAGATTAATTCCTCATTATGAGGGACCCCAATTATAAGCACATCTACTATCCTTGAGTGATAAATTATTCAGAGATTATTCCAAACAATAGAGAATTGTTAAGGTGGTATGTTTGCAGGTAAATTTGAATTCAAAATATAAATAGGAATTATAAAGGCGAAAGCAAAATGAAAAGCAGTTAATCCCCCACCTTCCAGTC